>JAOVYV010000017.1:19486951-19501350 GCA_025674545.1 Hassar affinis | reverse complement strand
TGGTCCAATTTAGCCATGAAACCTCCCACACTAAAATGACAGGTGTTTCAGTTTCATTGTCTAACCCCTGTATATTACAAGTCTATACATATATAAACAAATGTGCACACTGAAAGAATAGTAAACTTATTGATTTATTTTTATAGTTGATTCTATTTAATTAAACAACATATTAAACATTTATTTTATTTAAATATTGAAATACAGGCAAAGCACACACTTATTGGTTTCCCCGTTTCACTGTTTTTTGTTGTATTTCATTCATCTCTACAGGATATATGGTAATACACTAACACAGTAATCGTTTATGTGTAAAATTAACATCTGAAAATCATCTGTGTACAGTACTGTGTACTGATATTTACCTCCATTTGCACCACCTTCATGAATGGCTATGATTCAGTCTATTTTAATACGACATCGAGCCCCGACCACGTCTCGCACGCTGGCGTCGGGGTAATGGACCAAAGAGAGGGGGGATGTTTTCAAATCGTTAATTTATAGCTTAATCCTTTTTTTTCAGTACTATGCTGCATTTAAATAGTAATAAGGTTCATCATAGGGCCACTATTGCTGATTTTTACTTAAATAAATTTTTTTAAACAAAACGTTTTTTATTTATAACTATACACACTTCAGCTTGTAGTTAAAGACTCATTGGCCATGCCTGGTTTAGGGTCAGGTAATTCATACTTGTGCCAAACACTAGTCTAAACAAAAAGTCAGGACACTGTAATTTGTGTCTATGTGGCATAAACGTTCAAAAAATGGGGTTTTGTCATGCACCCTTGGCTGCAGACTCTGAAAAACAGTCTTTTAGAAAAGCAATCTAATAGTAATTCTGAAAATGATTAAAATCAGTGGGTTAACATGCTGTGGTGTTGGTTCTCTTCTAGAGATTAAGGCGTCAAAGCAACACAGCTAAACCTGCAGTAAGTACTGGATTTTATAACACTTGCAGTATTTTATCATTTTTATCATCAAGGACAATCACCATGTCCGCCCTTGTTTTCTAGTGTGTACAACTATTAATGCTGTCACTACTAATAAACCTGTTAAATGATCCCATGTTTAGTTTAACAATATGCAGACACGTTAGTCCTGCCAAGGATTTTGGGCTAATAATAATTTTATATAGAGTTGTTTCATTTTTTCCAAAGAAAAGTATGATTTACTACATCAATTATCTCACTGAAAATATGTGTATAATATAAAAACACAAACCAGCTTCATGTTTGATTTTCTCTATTTGTCACTTTTTACTTGTGTATCTGCCAGAGTTATGAAATATCTGAAGTTTGGGAGAAAGGCCACAGCTGTTGCTCTACCTTCTTCCTAATTAACTTCCAGTCTACCACTTTCACTACTTATTAGAAGCATTTAAACATATATGACTGGTACAAAGTGGTAAATTCGGGCTATGAGAGAAGTCATGGCTTATCTTTTTACAATATTGTTAATTATACTTATTGCAGTTCATGCTGGCTCTGTGTTTTTGCTCAAAGCATAAAAACAGTTTCGCACGTCAGACTTCTAGCATTTACTAAATGTCTTGGCATTTTTCTTTTCCACCAAATATATCGGTGAACCACCTATTTTCCCCAAAGTGGCCATTTGACTGGCACTGCAGATGACAAGCCACAGAACTTTTCCTGAACTCTGCTGGCAAGGATACCTCATTTACTCTTAGAAATGTTATGATCTAAACTGCAGAAAACTTTAAAGACTGGGTGCTGTGAAATTCCATTCCAGTGACTACATCTTGCTCTGAAAAAATCATTGCTTTACTGTGATCAAAAGTTTGAAGAGCCAGTCAGATCAAACCTTCAAACACTGTGGCTAGATAAGATCGGATAATTATCAATAATTATTTCAAATGCAACTAAATGTACAGTTCAAGAATAGAATAAAAATGACAGACTCTATAATATGTTACTCTATGTACTCATATATTAAATATGAAGGAACATTTTAATAGTATTTTTATGGGTACCATGGCATAAATAGCCAGACCAGTGTGGTCTGAACAAGGGCCAAGCAAACACACACCCACACAGTTGTGCCATGCTATACTTGTGAGGACTTGTCACTGGCAGAATTGCCTAACCCTAATCCTTAACCTCATGAATGAAGATGCAATTTTGGGCCCTTTTCTTTTTTCTTTTTGTTAAAAACTACAACACAAAACACACTTTGGTGGGACATATCAGATATTCTTATTCTTGTGGGGACATTTGGTCCCAACAAAGATATAAAACAAGGTACACACACACACACACACACACACACATGGGAGGGTCATAGGAGAGCCGGTGCCCAAGCCGGCAGCTTAAGGCGCAAGGCAGGAACAACCCTCACGCACTAGTGCCACTTTAGAGACAGCAATCAACCTAACGTGCATGTCTTTGGACTGTGGGAGGAAACTGGAGTACCTGGAGTAAACCCACATGGAAAACACACACACACACACACACACACACACACACATTAAATCTCATGACAAGCCGGTCTGACTAAAGGAATAAATGAACTACACAGATATACAGTGCACAGATACACATTGTATATAGTATAGTATGGAACAGGGTTTCTCAGATCCACTGCTACTGACTCATTGTTCTGTACAGTTTCACTATTATGAACTCTCTTTCCTAACCTTTCATATCTATGATGCCTTCAGCTGAAGATCACAGATTACCATGTGCGATGCACCGTCATCTCCCGCTATGCTCTCACCACAGTAGAGAGTACAGTGTGGAACCAGCTCCACTTCACTAAAGAGGCAGCGTTTGAGGTTGACCTGCCCCCCTCAGCCTTCATCTCCAACTTTACCATGTGAGTCACTAATGGTACTGTTGATTTCTCCACTCCTATTCTCCTATTCACTACACACTTTAAATGTAAGTGCAACAAAATACTGACTTAGGAGCTAAAAACGATGTAAAAGGCCTAGGCATAATGTAGTGCAATTATGTATTAGAATGATAGCATTGATTTAAACCTGTGATTTGAATTACAGCTGGATCTATTGACCGATTGGCAGGTGTGGAAATGTAATCAACACTGATTTGAGAATTCAACAGTACTCTGGTTTTGCTACATAAAGTCTTTTACAGCTCGTATAGCATCATAACAGATAAAAGACAGAGGAAGTAGCAAATAGACAGTAATAAAAAAAAAAATGATAGTCAAGGTAAATTAAGTGATCGAATGTCTCTGACTCATTCTTCATAACATGATATTTGAAGACAGCAGAAGAAATTTGAGAATATTTCTTGTGCTGTCTTCAGAAGTTGGACGGGAAATTGAGAAAACGAGAGAAATGAAAGGTTTAAAAATGACCCCTAAACCAGCAAGAGGTATAATCCTAAAATAAAACTTCAGAGAAGTTCTTTCTAAGCGCCAATGAGGGAGAGAAGACATGTTTGTATATGACTAAGAGGTCTGAAAACCACGTTTCCTTTAAAAAGAATCCTCAGTGTAAACAAGATGTCCACAAATAAGAAAATGGAAGGCTGGCTGCTCGAGTAGCCAGGAGCTGAGTTTGGGGGTGGAAGTGGTTTACGAATGGGGAACCTTCAGGCCAGATGAATAGTGGGCTTTGTAGCAAGAAGTGAGTGAGCTAACAGAGAAAATGACATGAGCTACCCATATTTCTCCTCCTCCTTTTGCCCACTGGAGTTTACTAAGGCACATGGCCAAGGTGTACACCCTCACATATCGTTACGTGTGCACACATTCTGTACACATGCAAGTACAATACACCTACACACTTATGCCCTGGAGAAATTCCATTTATAATATGCCAGATGAATGCATCCCATAAGAAGCAAACACTTCTCTATTTGCACACAAAGGTTCACACATGAAACTATATGTCATGCCAACACTTGTCTTTAGAAAAAACTGACATTATGTGGGTTAAAACTGAGAGCTCTGTGTTCATCGTCTTACTCTGTCATGAACAACTATTCCAGATTTTTCCCTGACACACAGCACACATACTGTTTGTCTGCTTTCCACTAGCCCTTAAACTCCCCTTTCAACATTGCTCTGTCTGAGACAAGCCCTGTGTCAATGCTGGCTGTTTGTTTTTTTGGGTTTGGTGATTTTTATTTAAATATGTTTAGGTAAAGGGGTCAGCTTTATACCTTAAAGTATAAACCTTTTAGTGAACCACCTTAAACAGGATACACAGTGTGTTTACCTGAAGTTAGGGAGGGAGAAACTAATATAGGGAAATGGTGGAATAAGGTAACATAAAGCATGTGTGTAACATAATGCTACTATCTATATCTGTGTATGTCTACTGCTCTAAATATCTGTACCTGTATCAGTATCTGTATCTGGATTTAAGCCTGAAGTGAGTAGGACCAAAGCACTGGAGAAAAAACCCCACAGATAGAAATGCTGCAGCGTCCATATGTTGTGTGCACTTTGAGTTTCTCAACCTCAGCTCGATCATTCCAATTGATGATTGGTCTCATCTAGAAATGCGTTAAAAATCCAGTTTGCTCATCGTTTCTACCTGTTTGCTATATTTTGTTACCAATTTATTTGATTCTAATTACCAAAATAAAAACAAACCTATAACCTCATGGCCCTGACCAGGCAGTTACTAAGGATTCTGTAAATGCCTGTTAGTAAATGGATTGCAAATATGCAAAAGGCAAATAATCAAAATAATCTATAATTCAGCAGAACGTTAAGGTTTGTCAAGGATTTGACATGACTATTTTCTTTATACAGTTCTTTTTTTTTGTTTCTTGTAAATATCACCTCAGCACAACTAACGGTAAAGTCCATGTGGCCGAAGTGAAGGAGAGAGCTGCTGCCAGGAAGATCTACGATGATGCCAAGAAGCAAGGGAAAACAACAGGACTTGTTGCCACCAAGTCAGTCCAAAAGTGTATTTGATACCTCCTCTGCTGGGATTACGCCATGTTTCTTTTGGCATTGACTGACTGAGTGAGCAGACATTCACCTGGAAATGCTATAGGCCATGTTTCTCTACATTTCTGTTAAAGGTCTATACGTATGTAAAACAGGGGTGTCAAACATACAGCCCACAGCCAGTGAGCCACATGAAAAATGTTCTAATCTGGCCCATCAAGTGAATTTAATGAATGTCTAATGACCATGTCTAATCAACATTCATCCTGTGGAGTTTGACTGAATTTAAAGATTTAAAAAAAAAAAATAGCAAGTCTCATCAAGGGGCCAAAATAAAGCAATAAACTAAAGGACATTATTGTTATTATTATACAATGTATATTTTTATAGTATACAGTATATGATTCTTTTCAAGCCCACTTGAAATGACGAAGTGTAGTGTGGTCTATTACCGAAAACCAGTTTGACACTCCTGGTTAAAAGTATACCACAGCCCTTAAAAGTTTTCTTATTGAAACTTTTTGCAGAACAGTAGGTTGGATTATATTATTTATCATTATTCGTGAATGGGACTGTGTTGAAAGTGCAATAGAGTTGTTAAGTTGTTTTAGTATTCTGTTCCTTTGGTTTAAAGGGAGAGGGAGATTGAGAAGTTTCGGGTGGCTGTCAGTGTGCCTCCTGGAGTCCACATGCACTTCTCCCTGATGTATGAGGAGCTACTGACACGACGGCTGGGGCATTATGAGTTGGCTTTGGGCCTCAGGCCTGGGCAACCTGTGCAGAATTTCTCTGTGGATGTCAGTATAGCAGAGAGGACTGGAATCAGCTTTATCAAAGTGTTGCCTCTGAGGACCAGTCGCCTACTCACCAATACGGACCAAGGTTCAAATTAAAAACAAACATAAATTGTCCATAATCACAATAGTTGGGGCTAAGATGCCTGGCTACACCACTACATGTTAAGGCTGTTATTTAAACTATGATATTTTAGTGTCTGCTGTTATATCTGTACTCTAAGTGTAGTAGAAGCTCCCAGTAACATCAATGAGAGGCATTTTATCTAAACCTTAAAGTTCCTTTAATAACCTGAAATGATTTCAGTATGCTGAAGCTCCTAAACTATTTGCACATGTTTGCAGCTGAAGCCAAAGCACCCCCCTCCACTCAGGTGCAGCAGAACCTACACTGTGCTCACATTCATTACAACCCCAGCCTCCAGCAGCAGAGGACCATTTCCCCCAAAGGCGTCAATGCAGACTTTGTCCTCCAGTATGATGTAGAGCAAAGAGATCTCATGGGAGACATCCAGGTAATGGTGCTATCATACACAGAGTGACTCTTCGTGCTGTGCTAATAAGAGGTTTTCACATTCGGTTCCTTTGCTTCTTCTTTTCAGGTACACAATGGCTACTTTGTTCATTTCTTTTCCCCACGTGGCCTGCCAGTAGTTTCTAAAGATATCGTCTTCGTCATTGACATCAGTGGTTCCATGATTGGCACGAAGATCAAACAGGTGTCGTAAGGGTGTCATTTGTGAAAATATAGTTAAATTCAATACATAATTCCTGGCCAGTAACTAGGCATCTTGCATGTTTTTTTTACCCAGACTAAGGCAGCAATATCTACGATCCTGGGCGACCTACGTGAGGGTGACTACTTCAATCTCATTACGTTTTCGGATAAAGTGCAGATCTGGAAGAAAAGCAGCACTGTGCCAGCCACAAAGCAGAACATACGGGATGCAAGGGAGTTTGTCAAGAAAATTGTTGCAGATGGCTGTAGGCATCTATCAGTGTCCCTAAAAATTACATATTCATATTTGACTTAAGTATATAGACCACTAATAATACCTTTCTCTCCCTGCATTTCTTCCTCTCTAGGGACAAACATCAATGCAGCTCTTCTCTCAGCAGCACAGCTGGTCAACTCCCCATCTTCATCTCCTGATAACCAATTGTCATCACCACGACGAGTTCCCATGATCATCTTTCTGACCGACGGAGAGGCTACGATCGGAGTGACTGCACAAGAGGTCATTCTGCATAATGCTCAGAGTGCACTGGGTACAGTCTCTCTGTTTGCCCTAGCATTCGGAGACGATGCAGATTTTCCTCTACTGAAACGGCTGGCTTTGGAGAACCGTGGGATAGCACGGATGGTATGCAGCCATAAAATTTGGTTCTCAGTGATACACGTTACTTTTTAATATTTAAGAGTGAGTAGGAACAGGTACACCAAGAGTCATTAAGATTAAAAGCTGGTAACTGCTGAAATTTAATAGATTATTCCTACCTCCCCACAGGTGTATGAGGATGCTGATGCTGCACTGCAGTTAAAGGGTTTCTATGATGAGGTAGCGAGTCCACTACTGTCAGATATCCAGCTTTTCTATCTTGATGAACAAGTGCACAACGTCACACAGGCCCTTTTCCCTAATTATTTCCAAGGCTCTGAGTTGATAGTCACTGGAAAGGTTAAGCCAGATGTACAGGATTTGAAAGTTTCATTGACAGCAAATGGCACAAAGCAGAAGGTGAAGGTAGAGAGTGAGTTTGTACTGTCCAAGTTTGCCGTGAATGAGACTTCGGCATCACTCGGTTGTACCAGGGAACTGCATGGCATCTCCAGCTTTGTGCATCGCCTCTGGGCCTATTACACTATCAAGGAGCTTTTGATGGCTAAACTCAACAGCTCAGATCCATTAACGCAACGCTTGCTAGCAGAGAAGGCCACCAACCTTTCACTAAAATATAATTTTGTCACTCCAGTCACCTCTTTGGTGGTGGTTAAACCAGATATTGATGAGCCAAATCCAACCACTGTCTCTACAACCACGACTACACCCAAGCCTATCACTACCACTACAGCAAGTGCGACGACCACAACTACATCAAGTACAACATCAAGTAGCTCTAGAATGACTTCTACTTCTGCAGAGGCCTTGATAAAAAAGCCAGGCAACTCTTTCAAGCCCAGTAAACCTTCTCTCACTAAAGATCTACCTCTTCCTGGACATCCAGTAAATACTCCTTCTCCAGACAAAAATGTAGCAACTTCATTACCCAAGAGGACCACAACTTTACTACACAACATATCTAAAACCACCTCTGCCTCTCTTTTGAGCCAAACTTCCACTGGTCCCACAAGCACCGTGAGAACTGAAGGTCACAATTTCTTCCCACTTGATTCCAACAGCACAGTTTTCCCACCTCTCAAGAGTTCAGTTGCAGTGCCCAATGTGGCTGATACCACAACACCACCCAGCTCAGAGAAAGATCATGTCCTGCCTTTGGAGAAACCCTCATTCTTATCTGACACTGACAATTTTGCCACACTTGATGTTCCTTCAGTGAAGCCAGATTTCCAGGACGTCCCTTCATCAAATGCTTCACCTGAAGATCCTGATCCGGAAATAAATATCTCCACTCTTGTAGCTGCCTCTTTTGCCCCTATGCCAGGCATGACAGATGCACCCAGTCTGTGGGAAGCTACTGGTATTTTAGGTGAGTTCTACTATCAATGCAAAGATGCTTTGAAATTCAAATAATCCTGGCATTTTCATCTCCAGTGTTGCAATACAGAAAATGCATTGCTTTAAAATGTAAAAATGTTTGGTAGTTGTCATGAAGCGAACAGAAGGCTGTAAAGGCAAGCCTTGTATTCCCACTGATGCAACGTCTGCTTACAAGCAGATATTTTTCCACCAATTTGTGGTCAATGATATTATATACTGAGATTTCACCAATTCACCGATCATTTATCTCGGCCTTTGCATGAGAAACAAGGTCCCAATGGTGTGCACACATTTGTAATGCATGGACATTATCCTCATCATAATCTTCCTTTTCCTATGGAGAGGAATTCATGCCAGCTATCGGGCAGAGCCTGCCAGCTATAGGGCAGAATGATACTTGCCACAATTGACCTTTATCACTGTAACAATCAGTCTAAGGAGCTAAAGGGCAGTGAGCTCTGCATAGAAAAGGCATTGTGCAAGTGTCCACAATTGAAATGACCAGGTGGCACATTGATATTGCATTGTCAAATTGCAATTAAGTATTTAGAATGCAGTGATTGTGAAAATGTATGACAGATTTGATAGCTAGTTCTACTCTGTCTATTATTAAAGTAAAACCTTTGATGAATGAAATCCAAGCACAACAGCTCTAATAGATTCATTAGAAATGTGCAGTATTTATTTCTGAGAAAATGTGAGCACAGGTGTATTTTAGCATTAAAACTTTGCAACAAATCATTGTAGATTGCAATGATTGCAAAATGCATGCTGTATTTTTTTTTTGCAGAGGTTGCTCTCTTTCTATGACCACACAGTAAACATGAAAACACTGTAACGTTCATGCATATTTTATGTTAATATTGTGTAAGAATTATATTGTGTACCTATTCTAAACCTGTCCTTTTCTCTGTCTACCAGATGTTTCTACAGCCATCCTGACAAAAGGTAAAGCAAACACTATTGGTAATAGACTGAGTGATTGTACAATGAATAATTGTTTGACAGTGAAATATTGTTTTAACAGACCAGCAAATTGTGTGAAAAGGTTTTATTTTTGGTGATAACACATGCATGGAAAATATAAAAAAAAGTATACAATATTCTTTATCACTTGTACAGATGCTGAGGATGTGAAAGGTATGTAACCTGATTGATATATTGGAATTTTTTATGCTAGCTTGATTTTTTGCACTAATAAAAGTTGAATCCATTTTGTAGACTATGATGTCTCGTATGAGTACGACACTGACTACATCGTCCATTACGATTCTTGTAAGTCAGAAGGCATGCGGCATGAACAACAGGACAGACTCAAGAGATATATTACTTCTCAGTCATTTCTAACATCTGTTTCACACATACTCCAATTTCTCCAATTTCTGAAAATATGGCACCCTGTGCAGTCAACTACTTTACAGTATTCAATTTCTCTTTTCTTTTTTCCCCAGCTTCACCAGATGACACAGAAATAATAAGTTTTGTGGGAAACTTCTCCTCCTCAGGTAAGTTTTTCTTTTTTTCTGTCATGCTGATAAAACTAAAAAAGTTTGTATCAAGTAAGCAGGTATAGCTAAAAGGGTTTTAACACTGCTTTGAGGATTATAGTTGAAAAGCCACTAATAGCTTTTCATATACCTTTTATTTTGTTTTTTAAGTGGATGGAGACCCCCATTTTGTTATTATGCTCCCAAAGATACATGAAAATCTGTGTTTTACTGTTGATGGTGAGGCCAATGATGTGTTGCATCTTCTGGAAGATCCAGTCAAAGGTAAATACAACAATAAATATAACGGTGTTCATTTTATATATCAGCAGCTCTGGCAATCATTACTAGTTGGCTGCAAGGTTTATATTAATTCGCTCATTCTAAAAAATGTCCATTTCTATAGCAACAGTTTACACAGGGACTTGTATAGGGGAAACATTTAAAAAGTTTGTTTTAATTCATTTCCATTGAATTTACATTTTCATTTGCCCAGGCCATTACTTCATATTTTATAAT
The DNA here is from genome assembly GCA_025674545.1 of Hassar affinis. NCBI lineage: Eukaryota > Metazoa > Chordata > Actinopteri > Siluriformes > Doradidae > Hassar > Hassar affinis. Next base: position 19,490,937 of record JAOVYV010000017.1, on the reverse strand, counting down.
AATACAGATGAAACACTTTAATTAATGATCTACATTATCAGCATTATCAGCAATATACAGTATATAAGTATTCTTAATGGTATACAGTATGTGCACAGCACACCTTTTGTTTTGATCTTCGTACTCTCAGTTTAAGTGTAACATAATTTCAGTAAAACAAATACATTTTTCAGATGATCTTCCATTAATTATTAGTGAAATGGATGTCTTATTCACCTTGCCCTGCAGGCATTACGGTGAAAGGCCATTTGATGTTGGCTCCTCCTAAGATTGGAATGGAGGACCGCACTCGCACCTTCTTTGACACGATAACCATCAGAATTTCAAAAGTTGGCGTCAAGGTCACCTTTACGATAGACTCAGTGGTAGTGAAGGGAGAAGGGCTTGAAACTCTGCCTGCCAGACAGAAGGGTTCTGTGACGCTCCCAAGCATGAAAATTGTGCTTGATGGACACCAGAGCTGTTGGATCGAGCTTGGACAAGGCATTGTTTTCCTGATTCTGATCCATCGATATAGTCACCCCACCTATTTCCAGATGGAGCATCTAGGATTCTACATAGTTGATGGCAAGGGGTTGTCTTCTTTAACGCAAGGCCTACTCGGTACGTAGCACAACATTTTCTCTTTCTTGCAACATTTATTCAAAACCATTTATTCACTCAGCAGACTTACAAGTCATCCAGTGCCAGCGTATAGATGAGCATTGCAGGGTTCTCAAAGGCGTTGCTTCCTCACACATCTAACTCCTTGGTTTGACTCTGAGCTTGGTTTACTGTATGTTTTGCAAGTTCTCCCCACAACCGGATGGGTTTCCTCTAGGTTCCCCGGTTTCCTCAGTCCTCCCAAAAACATGCCTGTAAGTAAATTGGTGAATTGGTAAATTGGCTATGTTTAATTGTCCCTAGGTATAAGTGAAAGTGTAAAAGTATATGTGCATGGAGCCCTCCAGGGTGTATTCTCATCTCATGCTCATTCCTTTGATAGATTCAGGCTTTACAGCACTTAGTGAAGATTTCATTATTATGCCACATAGTCAATATAGTATTACTAGCAATTGGTATGAAAATTGTAGGTCTGTTGTTAGACTGTAGGTCTACCCTGGAAAAGAGCATCATTACGAGGATCTCATGCTACTGCAATTTTTCTCTTCTTCATCCAGGCCAGTTCCAGCACAGCGCCATAGATGTGGTGAGGATAACAGACAGACACGGTGCTACATTCCACCATGGTCAGATCAGCAACAACAGCACTCTGGCCTTGGGGTTACTCAAGAAAGGGGACAAACAAATCCCAGTCACTTTACAAGATAAGACTTTGAAAGACACACTAAATAAGCGCCACTTGGCCCAATGCTGGGTCGTGCCCAAGGTAGAAGTGGAACGGCTCCTGGAGGAGCCTTACCAAAGCTACGTGGTGGACGGCCTTTAAAAGCCCTGTGGCTACATTTTAAGCTCATGTCTACTGATTCAAAGCAGGGCCATACAAAATATAGGACACTACAATGCAATGGTGGCATATTTAGCCTGAGTTAATATTTAAGTGTAGTGTATAAAGTATGGAAAAGTGACACTGTGGAAAGTTTGGATGTCTGTATAGAAAATATGATGAGACAGAAGAATCCAGGAGAGAAATCAGAATCAGTCAAGACAAGAAGCTACAACAACAAATAATCATACCAAGAAGTCACCAAGAACTGTATTTCTGGTACCTAATTTTGTTTCAACAAATGAAAAAATATATAATTATGTTTCAAAGCAAGATTTTTTTTAATGTAATGATAGTTATTTTGTAGAAACCTGTATGTGTACAAAATAATCCATTAAATGTGTATTTTTGGAAGAGTGGTACCCAAACCCCGTTTTATTTCCTGAAAGAATCCAAAGGCATCCATATTTTCAGCATTTTATTCACATTTGAATTCAGTTTTCATTCATTGCACAAGACTGCTCAAACACTTGTGATACAGTCACATCTTAGTCATCAATTGTTTCACGTTCATATGCCAGTGATAAGTGTTTAGTTCCATGATACACATACAGCAAAATAAATAAAGTGCAAAATAATATTTCAACAGCTAGTAGAGTTAAAAAAAAACAGATAGTAGGTCAATTTCAATAAGAGCTACGTTCACCAGTAAGATTAATGCTATTTGATCCAGTTTCCAGGATGAATTGTTTTTGTTGGTCAGTTAATAAGACACATGGAGGAAAGAAGATGAAATTGTACCTGTGTGTGTGCTTATAATAGCATAGTACTGAAACAGCATCACTGAGAGATGAGAAGAAAAAAAAAAACCCACACACACACACACACACACAAAGCACTTTTTGAGAATAAAAATCTGGAATGAACCCTTGGTGGGATTTGGTTATTTTTAAATAACACAAGTCTGAAAGTGTGATTCCTTCTATAATTAAAAAAAAAAAGATAACATGAATGTTAAGTCTTTATACAGTGTTTAATGTTTAAGTGTACATCATTGCTATGGCTGAAGAAGGATGATGGAAAGAACCATTTCAGCACAGGTTCTGTCAAAATCAACACGAAAGAAAGAAGAGAACACAAAGAGAACTCCAAGTTCTTAGACCAGGGTCCAGCCTAGTTTAACAAACCAGAACACCTAGAAGATAAACACGTGTCAAACCAGAACGGGGCACAATATTTATTAAAACTAAGATTCACATTATCATGATTCCTGCTGTTGTAGATCCTGACCACGGCTTCTACACGGCCAACGGAAATATTACATGAATGGCTTTAAAACTCTCGAACCGTCCTGCACATGTGGTCCCGTACCCATCCTTATCCGACGGTTAAATAAGCCGAGTGTGTTTGTCGAGGATTTGGGTTCAAAGCAGTGTTTTATGGAAAGGTGTTGAATGAAAGACGCATGCAGCCGTACTCATAATATATTACAATAAAATCTTTCGTTTCGATCAGCCTCCTTTTGTTATGACATTTGAGTGAAGTTTCATAATGTGTATGTGCAAAATCATCAGGGTTTACAGCCTTGTATTGTATTAGTCGATAACACACGTTCAGCAAGCAGAAGGCTTTTAAAGGTGAATCTCTTGGCATTTTCATTTAACAATCCTTTTTTTTTTTTTTTTTTTTAACAATGGGAACTAAAAATCTAAAAATGCTCGCTTTTTGTGTTTATAGCAATCTCACAGGATATCTTCTTGTTCCTAGTGTTAATGGAGTTGGTCAAGACACATGTAAAGGCATCATTCATAAACCAAAACAATTACCAAATAAATAAGGCTAGGATATGTTTCACTTTAACGAGATAGTAGCTCAGAAATGACGCGTACCGTGTTCACGAAAAACGTAAGACTGCTTTGTGAAGGATGAGCCGTGGGGAACGTGAGCGTAAGAGCGGTGTGCCTCTGTGCTAAAATGTACATCTTTTGGAAAAAGGAGCCGAGAGCGAGGAGAAAGCAAGGAGTAAGACGAGCAGAAGGAAAATGTAGGACAGCTAAACTACACCTGCAGCCTGGTTTGTTTGCTACCGATACCAGCTACAAATCATCTCCTAATCAAGCCCAAACCCTCCAATCTGTCCCACTCCCAGCTGTCCTCATCTACTACCTTCTCCTCCCCTCCATCTCGCCTCCCTCCCTCACTGCTCTTCCTCCCCGAAGACGTCGTTCTGTTTGCGCTTCATGTTCTCAAAGTCAAAGTCGCTGCCGGTCATGCGCTTGTAGATATCCTTGATGTCGTTGCAGGTCGTCTCGAAGTGAGTGGTGGCGTCGTAGGACCGCGATGCGAAAACCTGCAAGACATCAGAAGGGTTTATACATCTGCTCCGCTACGCTTTTCTCATTCATTCATCTTCATTCCTTTTTCAGGGTCACGGGGGAGCCGGTGCCTAGCCGGCCACATAGGGCGCAGGGCAGGAACAACCATAGACAGGGCGCCAATCCATCGTAGGGCACACACTCACACACTTGCGCACACACTCACACACTAGGGCCACTTTAGA
>JAOVYV010000017.1:19422125-19432653 GCA_025674545.1 Hassar affinis | reverse complement strand
GTTTGATCTGTGTTTATTATAGCCCTTACAGGATTTGTGAGAATAACAAAACATAAATATCATTTTTGAATTTTGAAGATTATAAAAGTTCTATATACCTTTTAAAAACACTTGTAGTTAGCTACCTAGCCATCTCCTCCATTATCTTGACAAATGATGCTGGTTTATAATCCAAACCAGATACACTATGTGGCCTATAAGCCACTATAGGTTTGTGGACACCTGACCATCACACCCATATGTGTTTTTTGAACATCCCATTCCAGATTATGTCTCCCTTTGTTTTTACAAGAACCTCCACTCTTCTGAGAAGGCTTTTCACTATGCTTTGGAGTGTGGCTTTAGGGATTTGTCTATGTAGCCACAAAAACACTAAATTTCTTCGATTCTTCCACTCTTTCTATGTCTTTATGGCCCTTGCATTGTTCACAAGGGCACTGTTGGGGATACTGGAAGAAACTGGAAAAAAACAGGCCCTTAGTTCTAATGAAGGAAAGTTATAATGCAATAGCATGTAAAGACATCATATTCAAAGTTGTTTGCTTCTAACTTGGCAACAATTTGGGGAAGGCTTGCATATGGGTGTGATGGTCAGGTGTTTACAATCCTTTGGCCATGTAGGGTACTATTGTTCTAAAAAGGAGTGAGTAACAATGTGGCAATGTGGATGGTGCTTACTACTACTTACTTTTGCAGAATTTTCAGAAGCTTGAGCAACTGAAATTGTTTGAAAGTCACATTGTTGCCTAATGAAGACCTTTTTTCCTTTAATATAAATCAGGATTTAGCTGCAGCTCCACCTATCCCCATAGACAGTGACAGTGAGGTTTCAGACTTCAGTGAGTCTGAGGAAGAGCCAGAGCCTGTAGACGAGTATAGCCTGCATCAATCCTATTATCTCAGGTAATCCCAACTTGTACAGCTAAGAAATATAGAAATGCAGCTTCCATTACGAAAACTGAAATTTGGTCAATTCTGTTGTCTTCGCAGGTGTCCTGAAAAGCAGTTTAATACAGAATTTTCCAATCATGTTGCACCAAGTGCAGTCTCACAGCCACTGCTTCCTGATTTGCGACCTCCCAGTCCACAAGGCCCCAAACGCACACCAGCAAATGTGCTCAATGACATGAAGAAATGGGCTAAGTCTAAAATTTCCTCAAGGGGTACTGCCACACCAAATCAACTGCAGAACACAGATCTTGGATATCAAAAGTCCCAGATACTCAAATCTTCTCCACTTCAGGAAACAGATCTTGGAAACCAGAAATCACTTGAACCTCTTCCACTGCAACCAACAGATCTTAGATACCTAAAGTCTCAAATACTTGATCCTCCACCACTCCAGCCAACAGATCTTGGATACCGAAAGTCCCAAATACTGGAACCTTTGCTACTGCAGCCAACAGATCTTGTACACCAAAAGTCCCAGATTCTCGAACCTCTTCCACTGCAGCCAACAGATCTTAGATACAGAAAGTCTCAAATACTCGAACCTCCACCAATGCAGCCAACAGATCTTGGACACCGTAAGGCCCAGATACCTAAACCTCCTCGATTGCATAAAACAGATCTTGGATGCCGAAAGTCCCAGACACTCGAACCTTCTCAACTTCCGGAAACAGATAATGGATACCAGAAATCACAGATACTTGAATGTCCTCTTCTGCAGCAAACTGATACTGGATACCAAAAGTCTCAGATACTTGAACCTCTGCCAATTCAGCAAACAGATCTTGGAAATCCAAAGTCCCTGATACCTAAACCTCCTCGACCTCAGAAAACAGATCAGGGATGCCCTAAGCCTGAAATACCTGAAACTTCTGCAACAAACCGAACCCAACAAATTGACACACTGAAATCCAATAATACCATCAGACCAACAGCAGTTCAGGAGTCCAGCCCAAATCAGACATATCAAGCAGAAATAAACAAAGATAGTGCTCTTCTCCAGGCTCCCACCATTTGTACTACAGTGGAGGATCCATATTTTGGCCCAAATTCTCCTTTGTCCACTGAGTGTACAGAAGAAGTACCCATCTGGAAGAAGAACCAGTGTTTCACTGGCCCCACTTTGGCACTTAAAAGTCACTGCATGGAATTGCCAATGCAGGACAAAAGTACAGGTGAGAATGTCAATATTTCATGTGTTTTCTTGGCTAGGATTTTGGTATCAAGTCTCAAATTTATATGAAAAGAAGTTTAGCAAGGGAAGGTTCATGAATTGGAAAAATAAGTGCCTGGAAGTCTAATAATCTAATATTACTACCTATTTTTTTGTGTTTGTTGCTAGGTGTGACTACACCTGTGTCTGATCAGGACAGTCCTCCTCCTCTACCGGAGAGAACCCCAGAATCCTACATTATGGCTGATGAAGGTTAGTCTCTTGTATTTTTGTCTCATTATGACCAAGAAATAGTTCTACCAAGATTTTTTTTAAGGTCTTATAAAAATGACAGTGTTCTAAAAAATCAATGACTGTAGGAAATACTTCTAAAATATCTGCCTGGCCATGCCTCTTTGTCTATAAAATTTTCTTGAAAATTAAATCAGTGATTCATCCTCTCTGAGTGACATGGTCACATTAAATTAAAAACTCACAACCCTCCAATTCAGGTTTTAAAGAATTATAACTAACACCTTAGTGTCTGCATTGTAAATATATGCAAGCTCACAACCCCAGGCTTTTCCAGACTACTTTACAATTGTTAAATTTAAAAAATCTAAATCTAATCTTAAAATAAAATTTTTATCTAATCTAATATAAAATTGTATTGTTTGTTATTTTTGACTACAGAACTTCCACAAATTCTCACTCCTACTCTTGTTCAGTGCACAACTGATTCATCTCTGTTGAATGGTACAGTACACATTTGTGTCTCCATTTCAATGTCTAAGGTAACATTTTGTTTGGCATTAACCTCCTAGTAAACTATTTTTAAATTCCCACCAGTTTGTTGGTTAAAGTTCAGTTTTTGGACACTAGATTTAAAGGACAACTCAACCTTCGGTTTGAGCCGAATACACTGCCTTGCAAAAGTTTTCTCACAAACTTAAATGTATTTTATTGGGTTTTTATGTGATAGACCAACACAAAGTAGCAAGTAATTTTGAAGTGAAAAGAAAATTATGCATAATATTGCCAAAAATTATGCCAAAATTTGTAATAAATAAAAATCTGAAAAGTGTGGCATCCATTTGTATTCAGCCCCCTGTACTCTGATACCCCTAAATAAAATCCAGTGTGACCAAATGCCTTTAGAAGTCACCTAATTAGTAATTTGAGTCCACGTGTGTGTAATTTATTCTCAGTATAACTACAGCTGTTCTGTGAAGGCCTCAGAGTTTTGTTAGAGAACATTAGTGAACAAACAGCATCATGAAAACCAAGGAACACACCTGTGGTGAAGTGTAAAGCAGGGTTAAGTTATAAAAATATATCCCAAGCTATGAGCACTGTATAACAAGTATAGTTGTGGACTCCACAAATCTGGCCTTTATGGAAGAGTGGCGAGAAGGAAAGCCATTCCCATATGCAGTTTGCCACAAGCCATGTAGGGGACACAGCAAACATGTGGAAGAAGGTGCTCTGGTCAGATGAGACCAAAGTTTAACATTTTGGCCTAAATGCAAAACACTAACCAACACCGCACATCACCCTGAACATACATGAAACATGGTGGTGGCAGCATCATGCTGTGGGGATGCATTTCTTCAGAAGGGACAGTGAAGCTGGTCAGAGTTGATGGGAAAATGGATGGAGCTAAATACAGGGCAATCCTGGAGGAAAACCTGTTAGAGGCTACAAAAGACATGAAAGGCAGAGGTTCACCTTCCAGTAACACAACGACCCTAAACATACAGTCAGAGCTACAATGGAATGTTTTAGATCAAAGCATATTCATGTGTTAGAATGGCCTAGTCAGACCTAAAGTCCAGACCTAAAGCCCATTGAGAATCTGTGGCAAGACTTGAAAATTGCTGTTCACAGACACTTGAGCTTGAGCTTTTTTGCAAAGAAGACTGGGCAAAGATTTCAGCCTGTAGATGTGCAAAGCTAGTAGAGATATACCCCAAAAGACTTGCAGCTGTAATTGCAGTGAAAGGTGGTCATACAAAGTATGTACTCGGGGGGGCTGAATACAAATGCACACCACACTTTCCAGATTTTTATTTATTAAAAATTTTGAAAACTATGTATGAATTTCTTTTCACTTCACAATTACTTGCTACTTTGTCTTGGTCTATTATTTAAAATCTCAATTTTAAATACTAAAAAGCACCACTGCATCACTCTCTTAAGAGATGAAGCAAGGGGTAATTCCACTGCCACCATTAGACAGTTGAAAATGGGTAATCTATAAAATTTAACAAAAGTGAAAATAGACCAACATGTTGATGTTGATGAAAGAAAATAAAATGTCAACTAAAAATGTCAATTCAGACATTTCAAAGAAAATCTCTGTGGGATTTGCAGATAGTTTTTCAGGGTCCATTGATAGTGTGGACAAACGTTACTGCTTATACTTAAAACCTACCATGTGTCTTTTAGCCACAGATATGGGTGATAGTGGTGATAAAGTTGATATGGGCAACATGGACAATATAGACATCAACCAGACCCTGACATTGGTTATCCCACCCAATAAAGTTTCTGGAACAATCAATGGAGGTAAATGGCTGAACATACTTTTACTGGCTGAAACTGCTATTACTGGGATTACGTTAAGATTCTCACTTCTGAATCTGCTTAAATTAATAAGAAACCTATTTCTTAACAGGAGGAAGCCCTTCTTCTCCTGCACCACCTTTGCCAGAAAGAACTCCAGAATCTTTTGAAATGGCTAATGATGATGGTAAAAAAAAGCAGCTCATATCATGCATTAACAGCCCACAAAGATAACTGTCTATGCTTTTTTTTCTTTCATATAAGCAGCTCAGGTGGCAGCAGTGCAATGCATAACATCATGACTTTTTTTTAACCTCTGGACTGTCCTGTTACAATGAACCTGCGCCCATAGTAGCCTCAGATTCCTGGTCATGGCTAACAGGAGTGTAACCAGATAGCGGTCTTCTGCTTTTGTAGCCCATCCACCTAGGATTCACATGTAGTAGTGCTTTTCTGCTCACCTCGGTTATAAAGAGTGGTTATTTGAGTTACATATCATTCCTGTCAGCTCGAACCAGTCTAGTCTCTGATCTTGCTCAACACATTGTAGCCACTCCCAGAATTGTATAAATTTTAGTGACTGTTGTGCATAAAAATCCCAGGAAATCAGCAATTTCTGAAATACTCAAACCAGCCCATCTAGCACCAACAATAACAGCACTGTCAAAGTCACTGAGATCACCCCAGCATTCTGTATTTGGTGTGTTTGATGTTTGAAGCTCTTGACCTATGTGTCCCTGATTTTATGCATTGTGCTGCTACCTCAAAATTGACTGATTGGATAACTGCATGAATGTACAGGTGTTCCTAATAAAGTGACTGGTGTGTAGTTCTGATCATGCTCATACATTCAGATATGAGTGTACCTGAAAGACCGTTTGTCTCCCAACAGGTTTATTACAGAATGCAGTACAAGAAAAGCCCCAGGAAACCGTGCTCAGGGTGGGGAAATCTTCTGAATGGTCTGGGATTTCAAACTTAGATGTGCCAGACATTAGGAGGTCCTGGTCCAGGAGCAAGGTAAAAGGGATTAACAGAATGCAGACTAATAACAAGCTATTTGAACATGGGATACAGGGAAGTTGTTTCTCTGTTATGGATTCATATACAATACAGTCCTAATTTGAGAATGTATATGTATATAGTTGTTGAGAAAATATAAACCCTGTGGCACTGTTATGCTGTGGGAGACATTTATTGAATGAAGAGTCACTGCAAATCCATCCAAATTCTTCTGATTTTGCATGACTTTTTAGACAGCACACCACCACCATCATCAAAAGAGCAGTTGAGGGAATATGTTTCAGAAGAACAGTGTTCATCACAGTACAGTTCCAGAAACTTGTAGAATATATGCCACGGTTCTGTTGGCTTGTGGTTACTCAACACCTTACTGATTTGTCATGACTCCTTTTGCCTTACTATTAAGTATACACTGAAGTACCAGAAAAACTGCTACTGGCAAAATACTTAGCAATGCCACCAATGCATGTCATTGGTTGTGTCCACCAGTGTGTATATAAAGTGAAAGACATCTATGGAAACGTCTAGAATAATTTTACATGATAGGCTTGCATCATTACCTCAAGTAACATGGGAATTCAATGCTGGGGCCTCAACAAACATCAGTGTGAAGACTGTGCAGCGTTCCCTCCAAGATTGGGTAGTGGACCTACCAAGGTTATCAGTTTTTCTGGTACTTCAGTGTAATTCTGGGCACTTAGTCTTCTTTAACACGTTACTTTTAACAAGACTACTTTTGTTGCTCTCTCTGTAGACTACCTAAATTTTCTCTCAGTCCTTTCTTGTAGTCTTATGATCCTTGAGTTCCAGATAAATGCTTAGATGTAAATGTACATCTCACACAGTAGACTCATATGAATATATATGTTTTCCCTACAGAGTTTAAGAGCTAGACTGTCACTTAATGGTGAGTTCATAAAATGCAATAAATGTTATTACAAAGCATACAAGAAGAATGCATTCATGTGGAAGAGTCTGCTTTATTTTGCAATAAGAACTCAGAGAATCCTAACCAATGCTGTGATCCTCTTTCCCTCCAGTTCCGGTTAACATTCAGCCTTTTGCTCCACTTCAAATACCTTCACGAGGTAAAATAAACTTCCCCAAATATGTATCCATGTTCCAGATGTTTATGCCTAATGCCTGTGAATAAATATTTGAAGTAAACAGGTTTACATTAAAGGGGAGATTGTGGGGGGGAAGGGGGGGTGAGGTTTGTTCTTTGTTCTTTCTACATAGACATAGGGAAAGTTGCAAAGAAATACCAGAGCTTGAGCATCATTCTTCATGTGTGTCTTTTGATGACATAGAGGGTCTTTTTGGGATTTTAAAGCTATGTTTTTGAAAGTTTGCAAATACATGGCTATAGTGTACCAAATAAAAAGTATACTTTCAACACACTTAATACTGTATTTTTCTCTATTCCTGCACATAATTTTGGGTAATCCCACTATTTCCTGTCACACAGGAAATTTTCTTACCTTTGTCCTCTTAGTTGCTCACTAGGCAACTAAATATAAGGTTACTAAATATAAGGTTACATACATACAGGGTGTCTCAAAAGTAAGGGAAATTGTTCGGCAGGCAGTGATACAATTTTAGACTCAAGCTGTAGGGATGGGGGAACCCATTAGGCCAACTTCAGTTTTTCAAATGGGAAGGTTTTTGTGTGACACTTAAAACTGGTGGAAAATTTCACCAGGAAAAACAATGGTTCATGTTAACATACTTTTTTCATTCTCTCATGTTCAAGCAGTGATTTAATGTAAAACCAGAAAATAGAACCATAAGGTCTACAGGATGTGTTTGGTATGCAATCTACTATAAGGCTATCTTTTTCTCCTATTCCTGATAAACTTTCACCAAAACGTGTGGCTGAGTGGTAGCACAAGCATCAACAATGCTGTTTTTAAGATGACCAAGATTTTGTATCTTCATAGAGTTAACAAGTGCCTTAACATGACCCCACAGAGAGAAATCCAAGGGGTTAAATCAGGGGAACGTGGTGGCCACTTGAGTGGACCCCTTCGACTAATCCACTTTTGTGGACAATGCACATGAAGATAGTCTCTGACAACACCACACCACACCACACCATACTATGACTTTAGGTGAGGCAACCATGTCAGATGGATCAGTCCAGTGAGATTATATGTCCAATCTGTATTGGTGATTCTGTTTGTTGACCTATTCATTCCCAAAGAAATTTGCTTCATCACTGAACACCACCTGATAGGGATAACAAGGGTTTATCTGAAGTTGCTTCTGCAAATTCTACCTATCAGTGTGGGTCAGGGGCAGGGGTGGCTCAATGGTTAAGGTGTTGGTTTACTGATTAGAAGGTTGGGGGTTCAAGCCCCAGCACCACCAATCTGCTCCTGTTGGGCCCCTGAGCAAGGCCCTTAACCCTCAACTGCTCAGTTGTATAAATGAGATAAATGTAAATCACTCTGGATAAGGGTGTCTGCCAAATGCCTTAAATGTAAATGTAAATGTCATCCTCAGTCAGGTGTGGCAGCATCTAAATTTTGTTAGGGTGCCATTTATGGGTAATCTCTCGGAATTCGGAACGATGTTTGGCAACTGCACTGTGGGTAGTGTGAGGCCTGTTTGGTTGGTGTTGTTTGAAATGTTCTGCAATGACAGGTATGCTTCATTTAGTGGAAATGAGGATGATCTCAACATGTTCTGCTTGGGATAACACCATCCATCACATTGCCTGTACAGAAAAATCACTGTCTGAACATGAGAGCAAATACAGTTCCATTAACATGAAGCACACCATTGCTTTTCTGGTGAAATTCTCTCACCAGTTTGATGTGTTCACAAGGTTCACATTTGGAAAAATTGAAGTTGAATCATTGAAATACGGCCACCATGTTGGTAACAAACAGATTTCACCCTTCCCCTACAGTTTGTTTCGAAAATTGGATCACTATCTTTGTATTGCTATACAAATAAAATAGACTTAATTCTTAATAACTGATTTATCTATCTCTCAGTGTTGTCTCCAGTATCTCCAAAGAGTCCTCCTCTCCCTGAACACATACCTGATTCTTTTCTGCCAGATGGTACAGTGTGTTTATCTGCCTCCTTCATCATTTAATTATTTAATGAAAGTTATGTCACATGCAGCACCCATGTTACATCTTCAACTTCTTGTCCTTCTCTGCTTTGTCAGCTTCAGAGACACCAGCTCCACTTACTCCTCCACTCCCTACAAGAACCCCAGAATCTTTCATCATAGTCACAGAAGAAGGTATGGACAGATTTATGAATATGATTGAAAATAACCAAAAAAAAAGTACAAAAATTTTTTTCATGATGTTCAAGGAATTCGAATTATACAACTTCCTGTTGAACATGTGAAACATTTTGTAGGAGGGAATTTGTTAAAGTGACATGGAACATGGAAGGATGGTTAATGGAAAATGCTAATAAATGTGTTAGGCTATTTATCTATAATTAATAGATAATAAAAATATATTTTACCTTACATATTTATAATGGTACCCTAATTATGGAATCACTAGTCTTGATTTGAAGAAACAGAAAAACATTATACTATGACCAGACAATTGCTTGTACCCAAATCAGTTAGAGAAACAGCTAAGCAGAAGCATGTCCGGGGTATAATTCTGATCAACTTGTGGATTTTAAATACTTCTGCAGGATCCTAATGAACTGAATATTAAAAGAAATACTTCCTTTTATTACAGCTCAGAGCAACAGCGCCCCCTGTCAGTCTCATACAGTCCAGCAAAGGCACCTATTGGGCACCTCGTCTGAGTGGGCAGGAAACTCTCAGCCCAGGACATTTCTAGAGGTGATGACTAGAAGCAAGGTGATTAATATGTCTTTTAGGGGTTTTACCATTATATTCATTTGTGTGTAGAAAATGAAGCACTAAGCTGTAGCCACTGGCACTCATGGCTCATGGAATGTCCAACTACACAGCATCAAATGCAGTTTGAAGAAAACAAGCTTGTTCTAAATGTGCTGAGTGATTCAGTGAATGATTCACTTGTCTGTTGCTTCACATTTTTCTGAGCGTATGCATGTGTGCTTCTGTTTTCCGACAGAGTGTTAAAATGAAAAGTTCAAAACAAGGTAGGCATTTCCATTGAGTCACAATTTCCACTTGTATATTAATTCTTGTTCTTAATTCATATCTTGAGTTGCACTTAGTTTCATCGTGTGGTTTTATAATAATTACACATTACACATTTTCACAATAGCAAAGGAACGAAGAAAACATGATCGAGTGCGCTGTTAGAAAAATAGTCAATGATGGGATGGTGTGGAGTTACTGTTACCATCCTGAAGTTGAATGTTGTGACGTGTTTTATTCATTGCTCTAATATTCCAGAAATTTACCAATGACTACCATACTTTATTTATCAATGAATGATACATCAAAACCATTTTAGTTGCACTTAATGTTGTGGAACGTCCACCAAACAAGTTCGTTTCTGTTCTTACTGAAGTTATAGCATCTGTATAAACAATGGTTTCCTTCAGCCACCTCACCTTTTTTTCCTCTCTCAAAGTTAATAAAACAAAACAAAAAAATTCAGCTTGTCATGTTACCAAAAAAACACAAAATGCAAAACTGCTCTGAAAAATGTCTCGTGTCAAAATCCTTAAAAGGACCAGCTCTATCTCAGACTCCTTCCACAAACACAAACTTCATCATAGCATTAATACTTTTTGATGTGGAGCCAGTTGTTACTATAGCAACAATAACATATTCAAAGGAGCATATTATTCATTCATTCATTCATTTTCTTGACCGCTTATTCCTTTTCAGGGTCACGGGAGAGCCGGTGCCTAGCCGGC
>JAOVYV010000017.1:19381665-19392076 GCA_025674545.1 Hassar affinis | reverse complement strand
GCAGTCTCTGTGGAGTGTCCTTTTTTGAAGCCAGACTGGTTCTGGTCCAGGAGGTCATTCTGGGTGAGGAAGCCAGATACCTGGTTGTATACCATTCTTTCTATTGTTTTGGAAAGAAATGGTAGCAATGAGACCAGTCGATAGTTTTCTACCTGGGCAGGGTTGAGGGTAGTTTTTTTAAGTAGTGGTGTCACATGTGCCAGTTTGAAGGCCGTTGGGAATACACCAGTAGAGAGGGAGGTGTTAATCACATGTGTGATGGCTGGAATAATTGTAGGAAAACACACTCGCATGTTCTCAATTTAGTTCTAATAATTATAATAAATGTGTGTATTTTAATATCAATTTAAAAACACTGTATACATGGCGCTTTATTTTACTCTACATTTGTTTCCTGAGTTTTTTTTTTTAAATCATTTCGCTGTTTGGTAAAATTGCAGCAAGCAGTAGGAAAAAAAAAGTAAGGAAGAAAAGTATATACACATACACAGAGTGTATATGTTCACATAATTTTTGTTGACAAAACTGTGTTGAAACCTGTGTCTTGGGAGATTTAATACAATTTAAAAGAACAAAGTGCTAGTTTTCTTGGTACGAGACACTCTTACTTGAATATACAGTGGGTTATATATAGAGTGTAAATAATCACTGAACACACACCTGCATAAATGAGCTTCCTGCGCACAGTGAGCATAACCTGGCCATTGCGTGCAGCATTAGTCATTAGCTCCAGGACCTGCTTGTGGGATTTTCCTTTAACAGGAACACCGTCGATACACATGAGCTCATCTCCTGCCCGCAGGCGCCCGTCCTTCTCTGCTGCACCCAGTGGAACGATAGCACCAATGTACACCTACAGAAGAGAGAGGGAAAGAGAAAAAGAAAGAGAGAGAGAGAAAGATTTAATTATTTACAGTAATTGATTGTATATATTTAATGAGTTCTTATGCTAGTTGCTACAGCAATAATTATAATAGTCATGCCATCTTAAATTGCAGAACATGAATTCTGCTTTATTATGCTACGTACAATAATATTTACTATGAACATTTCTAAAAGGTCTCTTTTGTGTGTTAAGCAATAAGCCAGACACAGGTAGCACTCACAGGCTGATCTGTTCCTTCCCCACCCAGCACTCTGAAGCCAAAGCCGGACTCCTGGTTCCTTTTAATAAACACGTCCAGTTCCTTGGTGTTGGCCGCTGCGGGTAAGAGTGAACAGTGTTCAGGGATCAAGAATCACTATACTACACCATCTACATCTAGTACTACTATAACACTAATAACACTACTATACTATATATAGTACTACTATATACAATAACACTATACCATCATTAGCTACTAATGTATAAAACTATATTACATAACACCAGCTGTTACTATACCATGACAACTATCATAGCATTGTACTATATTATACCATCTTCATTATACCATCTGCCTACCAGATACTACAATGCTACTACATCATTCCCTACAAACTAAATGTCATTACATAATTAACTACTATATAGCATAACTATTATACTACAGCATACCATCGATAACTGCATTGCATTCCAGATATAACTACTACTAATACTGTGTTGTGTTGATGACACTGGCTGTCCACTCATTGCAAATATACAGCTGTTCCTAATAAAGTGTGTATTTTGGGAAATTTAGACCAGTCAGAATTCTTTTAGAAGCAGGAGGAAGTTACTACAATACCAGATCCAATTTAAGTTATACTATAATATATGCATAACAGAATTGCCTGCTATTGTGTACCACAATTTTAAATATAAAACTAGACTGTAATTAACTAACATACTATTGTGTCACACTATACCAGTTGCTATACTGAATGTGACTGTTGTGCGTGGGGGTGTTATATGCCATTGTTACTCACGTTTGCTGTCGAGGATGGCTTTGGATTTGAGGTAGAGTTCAGACGGGTCCAGTTTGGGCGAGTTGGAGCGAACCACGTTGGGAGGGAAGGGCAGCGACTGGGGAGGAGCTTGGGGGAGCGACTGAGGAAGAGCTTGAGGAACAGCTTGGGGGTGCGACTGGGGAACAGTTTGGGGGTGCGACTGGGGAAGAGCTTGAGGAAGAGTTTGGGGAAGCATCTGGGGTAGCGTCTGTGGGAGCGACTCAACAGGACTGTCTGAGCTGACTGTGCTGGTGGTTGCTTCATGCTTCTGGGTCACTGCCATTGGCATTGCTGTAGCAGACTAACACACAAACACAGTTCTTAAGTTTCATCATCTCAACTATGAATATATATATCATAATAATATAATAATATATAATGATATACAGCATATTATCAGGAATTTACACACAGCTTGTGCTCAAATGTACTCAAAGCTTGCGCCTTAGATTCAGAAATTTTACTATACTACAGCCCGAGCTAGACTCCAACACTGCATCAATATCGTTCCATGAATAAAGCCTTGGGAATTAGATGGAAGTGAATAACGTAGCACTATGTTGAGCCTCAGCCCAGCTACGGCCGATTCATTATTCAGCACACGCACCATCATTAAGAGCGCAGCCTGATATCATTAAACTCTAAACCCTGAAGCGTGTGTGTGTTCATTCCCAACAATTCTGTGATTAAAAGTGGTTAGATGAACTTACAGGCTTCAGAGACTTCACAGGAGATGTCTGACCTGCAGGAGCAGAGATCGGGTGAGAGGAAGAAAATGAGAATGGAGGAACACAACAATTCATGAAGGGAAAAAGAATAGAAGGGGCAACAACTAAAAAAAAGATTAAAAGCTTGGAAATGAGGGCACAAAAAAAGCATTTACTTCAAAAGCCAAGTGCATTCAGAAGAACTGACATGTATAACAAGAAGGTGCAAGGTGCCTGTTATTATGCTGTACAATTATAGTTTTAATTTTATATATGTATTAGGAGTTTAATGTCATGTTTTACAACACGGTTATGTTCACGACAGGAGAGGTTAGTATTTCATACTCGTCAGTGGGGGGTAGGTTAGTATCTCCAACAATCCATACTATCTTGACTAACATACATGTTTTTGGGCTGTAGGAAAAAACCAGAGCCTGTGGAGGAAACCTATACAGACATGGGGAGACACGGGGAGAACATGCAAGCTCCATACTGCCTAAGAATTGACCTTGCTGTCCTTGACCTCACTGACCTTCTTGCTGTTAGGTGGCAGTGCTACCGACTGCACCACTGTGCCACCCTATAGTTATAATTAATTTATATTTAAAATGGGCTTGGGAAGTATTCACACTTCTTTGGCTTTTGCATCTCACCCAGTCTGAGGTCATGTGCACTCTGGAGCAGGTGTTCAGGAATCTCTATTATTTGACTTGATTTATCCTTCCCTCAATTCTGACCAGTCACAATTTACATTTGGCACCCTGTCCCTGCTGCTTAAAAGCACTCCCATAGCTTGAGTCTGCCCATCACAAAGATGCATCATCACACGGATGGCATTAGCCAGCGTTTAGCCAGGCATAGCAATTCAAAACAAAAAGTTCCGTTTTTGTCTTATTCTTCATGCTCCATGAAGCCATGCTGATGAAGTATTTCTGAGATAGCTGTCCTTCCATTCCTTCTGAAGCTCTGTTAGCATGACCACTGGGTTCTGGGTCACCTTCCAGACCAAGGTCCTTATAACCCAGTTACTGAGTTTGGCTGGATAGTCAGCTCCAGCACGACTCTCCCAAACGTTTTCCATTTCACAACGATAGAAGCATTCGGGAGCATTCAAATTTCAAATGGTTTTACAGTCTTCCTCGCGGCTTAGATTTTGATCCGACATGCACTGAGAATTGTGGAACACAGGTGTATGCCATTCTAAATCATGTCCAATCAACTGAATTAGCCACAGTCGGACGCCCGTCAAGTTCTAGAAACATCTCAAGATAATCAACGCTAACAAGATGCACCTGAGCTCAATTTAGAGTACCTTGGCCAAGGCTCTCAATATTTTTTCTCAATATGGCTTTAATTAGAATAAAAAGAAATCTAAAAAGATGCTTTTGCTTTTTGTGGTTTGTACGGATTACTGTGTGGAACAGATTAAAGGCCAATAAATTCAGTTTAATCCACTGTAATTAAATCTATAACTCAATGTGTGTTTATAATGTATAATCTTCAGTGTGGAATTAGATACAGCAGGCTAACAGACCACTAAGTGGCAGTATACTCCACACCGAGCGTGACCTACATGATGTTGAAGAGAAACAAGTCAAAGAGGATTGACATGATTCATAAACTACTGAAATCTGGGAGGTGTGTGTGTGTGTGTGTGTGTGTGTGTGTGTGTGCGCGTGTGCGTGTGCGTCAGAGACATAAGATCAAGTTACACAAAAGAGCCCGAGACATTTCTGTGGTTGAATAAATGAATACGTAAACACTGGGGTCGATCGAGCGTCAGGTGATTGCCCAGCCCAGCCAAGTGCTTTAACAATTAACCATGCTCACATAAACATTCATGTCTGGATATTGCCCATAGCAGAACATCAGCCAGATAAAGGAAACCTTGCAATACATTATAACACAGTTCATAAACCACAAGTTAGTCTAGAGTATAGTTCAATTTAATCCTACTCCACTTTGTGTACTGTGCTTGGGCTTTTAGCTTTTAGTGTGCGTTGTGCGTATGTAAAGTGTTGTCTTATGTATCTTATCTTACAGGCTAACCGTCAGCTGGTCAGTGTGCTAGCAAGCCGTTTATGCTATCCAGATGATATAATATGCTTACAAGAACA
This sequence comes from Hassar affinis, assembly GCA_025674545.1. Classification (NCBI taxonomy): domain Eukaryota; kingdom Metazoa; phylum Chordata; class Actinopteri; order Siluriformes; family Doradidae; genus Hassar; species Hassar affinis. The sequence goes on along the minus strand of JAOVYV010000017.1, from coordinate 19,387,338 downwards.
CTAGTTTTAATCATTATTCATTTGAGTTCTCAATTCTGACCGGTCAGATGATGTTGATTAGGTTTATCTAACAGACACTGATAGTTTATTTACTGAAGGAGTCTCCAGGGTCACGTTTTGTAATTCTTCCAGACAGACGGGTTTCTACTTTGTGGTTTCAAGAACATGACAAGCTTTGGTTTTTTTTTAAATGAACATTAATAACTTCAAGAAAAAAAGAGAGCTACTGAGAGGAGAGAGAACTGATACAGCTGATGTATAAAGCAATAACAGGAACTTGTGTTTCGTGGATGTTCTACAGCATTAAGTGTAACTATAAACTGATAATAAATAATACTCTTTCACTAAAAGAAATGTTTGGGGAATTGTTGCAGTATAAGAAGAACAAAGCAGCCTGTGATATAGCTATGGTATTCTGATATTTAGAAATATTGAGAAAATCTTCTTTGTGAAAGTTATTTTAACCTTAATTTTTCAAATTCGGCTCTGATTAATTAAGCTTAATGGTGCCTGCTACGGCTTATGTTCATATAACCATCTGTCTCTTTTGTGTTAAAAGATGCCAACTTCATATTCAGAATTGTTATTTGAACTGTTCTTGGTAAGCAAGGAATTTCATGTATCTGAATATCCCTGATTATATTCACCCAATCTTAAAGGCACCTTAGGAACAAGTGTTATTCACAACACTGAGGAAAAATGGAGACCATCCCGGCGTAAGCCAGCTCACATATCGCACAGTAAGCAGGCGGGGTTGATTGGGTGGAAGTGGGAGGCTTGTCAACCTTTTCATTACAATTATAATTCACCTCACACGCAGTGGCAAGCTATAAAAATTACAAAGTGCTCCTCTGACTGGCCATTTAATCTGCTGTGCCTATTCTGGGCGTAATTAAGCACAAGCATGGACTAGACACAACTTGGAGTGTTTATCATCCGTGTCGCTATTACTATTGTCATTAAAATAATTACACTACTGCCCTGGTACACAGTAGTGAAGTGCTCCAGAGTGGTCCTACTGCCAGTAAATGATGCTACAGAGCAGTGTGTACCCCAGATCATCTCTAACAGGAATGCTGTTCTTCTAGCTCAATCCTCACAAACTCCAGGCTCTCTCTCTCTTGCTTTCTCTCTCTCACTACACATCTGTCGCTCCCACCACTCCTGTTACTTCTCACTCCTCTGTACGTGTTGCAATCAGCACTTTTTCTTGCTTAAGCACAACCTCTCAGCGTTCTAGTCTTCTTTTGCGAGCTGCTTAACAGTCTATCACGTTCTCACAAAGTGTTCTGCAACGTGCGAGCAGTTTGTGTACAGAGCATTACAGCATAATGTAATCACAAGTCCAGCAGTCAAACATATGGAGAGACCAAACACAATTATCATCATTCTGAAATTTGTTTTGCATTGTCCTTCTCTATATGCCAATTTCTCTTCATGATTTGAGCGCAGTAAGTTTTAGGGAGTTCTCATTTAGGGTTCCAAACATACCAGTTGGAATTTGGCATTAAACATTTGTATGGAAACCACATACTGTTGGGAATAAAACCTGTGAGACTGTGCTGTTATAGGAAAGTAATCAATGACTGGGTGAACATGAAGCGGAGTTACTGCCATCACTGCACCTAGAACAGCTGAGGTGTATTATTTACTATGTCATATGATGCAGCACCTTGCCTATGATTAGATTTTTTAAAGAACTTTTTTTAATGAATGACATACATTTTAACCATTTATAGTTACATTTAATGTTGTTAACATCCATGAAACATGATAGCTCCTGCAGACTCTTTAATCAGGTTATTAGTAGTATTAGTATTAGATTATACAAGTCCCTGTGAATGAGTTGTTACTATAGAAACAATGATGTATTAGACCGAGCACGTCAGAGCTGCTATTAGAGAAAATTAATCAACCCCTTCAGCTTTGAGAACTCTACAGAGCTGGAGTGTCTACAATTAGACCACCTACTGCTTTTCATTTTAATATGCTGTGCCTTGAACACCGATATAATGGAAGAACGCTTACTGTGGACACTTACCTCCTCTGAGCACGAGCACGTTGACCTCAGAGCCGAGGGGCAGCTCTTTCAGGATGTCCACCACCTGCGTGTGGCTCAGCGTTTGCACATTCTTCCGGTTGATCTCTTTAATCACATCGCCTTTGAGCAAGCCGCGGCACCACTGAGCGTCCAGGATCATCTTCACCTTCTGGCCCAGCGGGCAGTCGGCGATGGCAAACCCAAATCCGCTCGGCCCCTTCACTAGCGTCACGCTCACTAGTTCCGGCTGCAGCAGGGTGAGCTCGGGTGCATCCTCCTGTCGCCCGTCGAGTACAAGCGGCTGCCGATCGGCAATAGGCGTGGCTGCGGCGTCTCTCGCAGCCTCGTCGCCGGCGTCCTCGGGAAGGGGGTAGCCTCGGCACAACACCATGTCCACGTACTGGTTCACGGCAACCGACTGGAACATCTGCACCACATCTGCATGGGTTTTACCTAGCACACACGTGCCGTTGATGTCTACAATGACGTCCCCTGTTAGAGAAAACAGAAGGTGCTAATTATTCCAGGTGTTAAATATTCAACAGGCTCACCGATACAAATCTAAAGAAGAGCAGACTAAAAATAATTTCAAATTAAAGATATCATAAATGATCCTGATGTGCTATATGAAGTTGCCATTGTGTGTGTGTGTTTTTCTTTTTATTTATTATAGTTTTAAAATTTGAAATGATTTTTTGCTGCATCATTTTTTGCATTTGTACACAAACCAATTTACATTGTTAAGCAGTTTTTTATAGACTATAATAAATCGCAGCAATGCGGAAATCATTACACACTCACTCTATTTTTACACCCTGTTCAAAAATCTTTTTATCTAGGTCATGCGAGAGATTCATTTGAATAACGTGCTATGATTGGCCCCTGGCTGAAATCAACATGCAGAACAGTGTGTGTATGCGCCAAATCACAGAAGGCTCCGCTTACTACAGCAGAAGTGTTAAAATCAATATTTACTAATTAATTAAGATGTATCCTGAGCAGCGTTGTTGTGGATCTGGAGTCTTCTGGGAAGACTGGGTGTGAGGTGGAAATACAACCTAGAAGGGATTCTGCTTTATGACATGACACCATATACACATTCCACACTGAGGGACTATTTACAATAGCCTAGTGTCTTTTTTTCATACAACAGATACAGAAGACATGCTTCATTTGAGACATGTGAAGCCAGGCAACTCCATCTTTATGAACAGGAGCTTATTGTGTAACACACTCAGAAGAAAAGCGCTGTCTACCCTCTTCCTCATACCTCAGCTCAGACTGTGACTGACACCCGAGAGGGAGTGTGCTACCATACTACCAGCCAACCTCGCTCCAATGACTCCCCATCATGGCCGCTGTGCTGACTCGCAATGTCCTGGTAACAAGGCAAATGCTTTTCTGTTGTGCCACACAAGGGAGCATGTAATCCTTTCTTAAATAAACCAGATTATTATTCAGTTATCTTACATACTTATTGCTTTGTCATGGCAAATATTAATTTTGTTCATACAAACTAAGGAAACTAACACTTGCTCTATTTTCAGAATACTTAGTACATTAGTACTCTGCATATGCAACCACACTTGCACGCTGAAATCAAAATAGCGATAACGTAACGTTGAGAGATAGCGTGCACATATGCACCATTATAGACAAACGCTGTTAATCCAGTTTAATCAAAATGCTCTGACCAACTTCATGTTGAAGCTCTGATTTAGTGCACATTACGAGATGTGCGTTTGAGTTTAGCTGTATGTATGAGGTACCGTGACAGAGAGGATCTGTCTGCATATTTTTACAGGTCATATTTTTATCACTTCATTCCCTGTCGCTAGGAGATCACGAGTTCCAATCCCAGTGGTTGTGGGTGTAGTGAAAAACTGTCTGTCTATGAGTTCATGTATTTGGAAAAGGGCAGACAGCACGTCCCTCCGAACGTGTTATGGAGCACGAGTCATCGGGGAGCTGTAAGGGTAGACTCTTCTTGGTGAGTGGAGCCAAATGACTTACTGAAAAGAGTAGTACTTCCTATCCCTAAGACTAACGCAACATGATGAGTGAAATAAGCCTGGAGAAATGTTCAATTCCTGCTGCAAACTGGCTATACATTGCTTCATTGTTTGCTAAAAAAAAAAAAAAAAAAAAAAGCAAAAATTGACCATAACCTCTAGATGAAGTATATTTTCACTTCTACTGCTCTCCTAGCTCTTTCCTTTCTCTCAGGACTGCAGTAAGAAAACTGGGCGAACTGTACGTGGCTGATTTTGCACATATTTTTTGTGACGTTAAAATGATGGACTCGGCATTTTCCTGTTCGGGTCTGAAACAGGTTTCAAAAACTCATTACAAAGAAGACATCCGCTTGTACTGATGTGCAAAATACTTCTCCCTTTGCTAAGAAGGCTATTAGCAGGCTAATGAATAGAAGTGCATACTATATATATATGCCAGCCAATGCTGGTCACGTTCACCCAGAGTCTTTTTACAGCCACACTGCTGTCATAAGTTTGAGGTTTTGCTGGAATTCTTGTAGTCACAGTACAGCCTTGAAATACTCATATCCAAACTTTGAAAAATCCAAACTTTGCTTCTACCTCATGAAATGCTATGACCCATCTCACGAGCTCCAACTATTGCACCAGGTTGAAAATCGCAAAATCAACATAACTTTCTATTCTCATGGCAGAAAGAGCTCTAGAAGCTTCCATAGATTTCTTTATATAGGCACATATACTAGTACATCGATCAACCGTAACATCAAAACCACCTGCTTAATATTGTTTAGGTTCCCCTTGTGCCGCTAAAACAGCTCTGACCTGTTAAGGGATGGACTCCACAAAAACTCTGAAGCACTTTTTGTAAGTCGCTCTTGATAAGCATGTCTTCTAAATGCCTAAATGTAAATGTCAATGTAAATGCTGTGGTATCTGGTGCCAAGACAATAACAGCAGATGCTTTAAATCTGGTAAATTCCAAGGTAGTGCCTCCGTGGATTGAATGTATTTGTCCAATACATTCCATGGATGTTTGATTGGATTGAGATCTGGGGATTTTGGAAGCCTTGACACCTTGAAGCCGTTGTCATGCTTCTCAATGCATTCCTGAACAATTCTTTGCAGCGTTATCCTGCTGAAAAAGGCCACTGCCGTGAGGGAATACCATTGCCATTAAGGGGTGTACTTGGTCTGAAAAAATGTTTAGGTCGGTGGTAAATGTCAAATTAACATTCACTTGAATGCAAAGGTTTCCCAGCAGAACATTACACTGTCTCTGGTGGCTTCCCTTCTTCCCATAGAGCAGGTAAGGGACATACACACACCCGGCCATCCACATGATATAAAAGAAAACATGATACATTGGACCAGGCCACATTCTTCCATTGCTCCTTGGTCCTGATGCTCATGTGCTTATTTTAGGTGTTTACAGCATGGGCACTCTGGTCTACAGCTATGCAGCCCAATATGCAGCGACCTGTGATTCACTGTGTGTTCTGAAGACCTTCTATCAACTTTTTCAGCAATCCGTGCTACAGTAGCTCTTCTGTGGGACCAGAATAGATATATACAGGGGTTAGACAATGAAACTGAAACACCTGTCATTTTAGACCACAATAATTTATTAGTATGGTG
>JAOVYV010000017.1:19365212-19377049 GCA_025674545.1 Hassar affinis | reverse complement strand
CCAGGCTGGTCCAATTTAGCCATGAATCCTCCCACACTAAAATGACAGGTGTTTCAGTTTCATTGTCTAACCCCTGTGTATATATATGCTGCTCAGATGTGAAGGGTGCCTTTTCCCACCTGCTGTTCCAAGATCTGGACTCATTGCTGGCTAATTCACAACTCTCCATTTCTTGGTGCTTTTTGAAATATGTTTTGGGTCATTGTTCTGCTGGAAGACCCATGACCTGTGACAGATACCCAGCTTTCTGACACTGAGCCCTATATTGTCCTCCAAATTCTTTGAGAGTCTTCGGATTTCATGATGCCATGCACACAGTCAAGGTATCCTGTGCCAGAAGCAGCAAACAACCCTAAAATGTCTTTGAAACTCCACCTTGTTTGACTGTAGGGACTGTTCTTTCCTTTCAAGACCTCATTTCGTTGTGTGTAAATGGTACAATGATGTGCTTTACCAAAAAGGGAGGTTAGCTACAGTGTCATGGGTGTTACGGGAAACTTCTTGATGAGCACAGCAGACACAGGAACATTAAGATCTCTGGAGAGGGATCTGAAACCTTGAGATTTTCAATACTTTTCCCACAATTTTGGTTCTCACATCCTTGGACAATTCTTTGCTCTCCTTTCTTTTCTCCATGCTCAGTGTGGTACACAGACACAAAGACTGTGCTGACTTTTCTGCATTTAAAATAGTCAAAAGTGTGATTTCGATATAGCCAGCACCTGTTATCTGTACAGGGGTATCATAACTGTCAAGTGTTTTTCTCTGACACTCAGGAGTAATGCAAAAAGAGTTTTGAATAAGAACCTTTAAAACGACACCTGCCCGCATGACTCATTGTTTGTTGGTGACAAACGCTGCGATTGTGTGTCAAATACAAACAGTCATGGACAGGCTGGAACACACACTTCACAAGAGCATGTTTTTCCAGCACCAAGACTGGAAAGTCTGCACCAAAGGGGTGTGGATGTTTCCCAGCTCCATTGTTGGTTGAAGGAAAAGATAGCAAAAAAAAAAAGCCACTCAAGTTGCAGCTGTCAAGTTTCCAACATCTAATATGATGGTGGCATTTGTGAAGCAGAGCAACTAGCTAATTTGATGTAAAAAAAAAAATGCCAAGGACAAAAACTGGAACACAATCACTCTTACAGGAAAATGTGCTTCTAGTAGGGAAACTTATGTAAGAAGTATATACTGTATAACACGACAAGGTGTGCTCCTAAAGGAAATGACCCAATGCATTACATCGCAGCACTACGTTGCTGTCTCTCTCTTGCTGTCTCTCTCTTGAAGCCAAAAAACACAGCTTGTAATGTTACTGTGAAACTCGTAAACCCCTGTATCCTGAAGATGTTGCCATGCCAACAGTGACACTGGAGACTCCTTATTATTAAATAAATTTCAAACAAATCTATTATTGTTCATTCTGCATTGTTAAATAACTTCTTTTTGATCTGTTTATTATTACTTACGTTTTCTGTGACCAAGTTTACATGATGTTAGTTTAGACTATGTTCAGATCACTTGTGAACCTGTGAACAATCTGTTACTATAGCAACCCCACCACATTAGGACCAGCATTTCAATACAAATGTGTGATTTGCATTACAGGAATCTGTGATCCAACAATGGCACCTGAGAAGTCAGGGATATAAAGAGAAGCATGAGCTATAACTTCTCTCCACACTTCCCCCACTCGATGATGAAGCAAAGAGATTTTGATGCGTCTTGTCCAACATGATTTTGTTGTTGCTCATCTTCCCTCAGCACCTGTTCTATTCATTCCTAACATGATCGACAATACAGAACTCAATAAGCCTGTAATGAGAATCAATTAAAAATACAAACTTTCTTTTAAAAACAGCCTCAAGAGATGGCACCTCAAGAGATGGTCATTTTACCTGCAAATCCAATCCTGCTACTGGCGTCCACACCGATTCAGTTTTAGGAGAAAGTGGAAATGGAAATCAAAAAGAAATGTATGTTTTCAAGCAGAGTGCAGTGTCAGAAGCACCACCTTCCAGAGAATACACTGAAACTTGCTGACATCCCGCCCTTGCTTATTCCAGTTCACAAACATTGCTGACATCATCTTAAAGGGCCAGCGTCTGATCACTAACTCTCAACACAACGGCTAATCATAACATACTGTACTCATCCAATCTTCTGGCATTTCCAGTAATCCATTAAACGCTGACTTATGCTTAAATTAAAATGATCTCATGACACTTTACATAACCAAGACTGGAAAGCAAGGCCTGTGAAGAAAACCCTCAGTAAGCTGAAATCACCCTAAGTGCTTCTTTAGTCCGTCATTGAATGAGTTTCTGTGATGAAATTGTCCCTTCCTGTCACATCACAGCAATATGATGCCATTATATCAATACTATAATATATACAATTACAATACATCAATACTGTAAAATATACAAACCCAATTTCCAGAATAGTTGGGACACTTTCTAAAAATGCACTAAAAGCTGAAATCTGTAATTTGTTAATTCACTGGAACCTTTAACAGACAGACAAAAGGACAAAGAAAAGATTCCCAAATGATTCAAAAGTATAAATAAAAGAACAGGTGATGTGACCCTGTGGTAAAATCGCCTCTGTCCCAACTTTTTTTTACAGCATCAATTTCTTAATTTGTTTATATTTAATAAACAGAATTAAGTTCCTCATTGAAAGCACTGGAAATCTTTTCTTTGTCCTATTGTCTGTTAAATAAAGCTTCAAGTGAAGGAACAAATTACAGATTTTTATTGCATTTTTTAGAAAGTGTCCCAACTTTTCTGGAAATGGGGTTTCATACCTTTCTGAGCTATCACAAGTATTGTTTTATCTTTTTAGAACTTTTCCCCCAAGCAAACTCTGATTGGAAATGGCTAAAAAAATATACTAAATCCTATTCTTCCTCTTTTTTATGTTAAAACATGTTTTGTTATTTCACCTTAAATAAAAATACTGAACTCAATTCTCATTTTTAATTTAAATGCAAATGCTCCAGCAGTTTTTTTTTTAGCAAACTTACATATGGTGTGCCCATATCGTTCTTTTTTATGTTAGTCTTAGAGTTTCAGCTTTGGCATGGTATCACACCACTCATTTGTTCATTGATTACTTTACTGTAACAGTATGTCCCAATGTGTTTTATTTATTACTTTTTTTATATTTCTTATACAAGAGTTCCCAGAGTGCTCATACATACTATAACTGCACTGGTTCAGCTCCTGGTTTGAAATGGTTATTACTGTAGTGTTAGCAGCATCAACAGACTGCAAACAAACAATTTTCATGAACATAACTTTTGACCTGAAATGTGAAAGATAAAGATAGAAAGAAAGGAGAGCCAATTTTAGTGGAAGTACCTTTACAGGAAGTCAGGAACAGGCTATAAAGTGGCTGTGGCTTCGTTGGGATCTAAAGCATTTCCGATAGAGGAACAAAAATAAACCGAACATTGGTCCATATTGGGTCTGAAATGTTGTATAAAGCAAAACTGCACTCGTAACAGAACTGTCATAATGAATAACGGCATGGCTGTGATTAGCTATACTGAATTCGGTATAATTGGTCACTTGCTCGTCCGCAATTACCTAAATATGACTCACGTCTAGTTGCATGGCTGCAGGATTAAAGCTGCATAAGACTGTAACTCCAACCAGGAACAAACTGGAAACTCAGGATTGTCTCTTCAACTTTGAGTGTTTCAAAACGATCAGAAATCACGAATCCAATCACTTCAGCAAAACGGAGCACTGCCACATTGGCACCTGCAGGATCAACGTTTTCTAAATGACACTGATGAAGACTGATCCCCAGATATTACGACCTACAACTTTTTCTTGTGGAGCTGTGCTGTTTTGTGCCATGATTAGTGACTAATCTGGACTCAAAAACAGAAACACGGCGTTTGGGAGGAATTCAACTATCGCCTCGATGGTGTCCGCACAGCAAGCGGAGACCACAGGGCATTTATAAAATGGTTACTAAAACTTGTTAAACCATAGGTTAATCTTTGCGTAACTGTAACGTGTTGCCATCGTGAAACATACTGCTTTGCAATTGGATCCATCTTTTTGAAACACCTTGTACATCACTTATTGCTTAACTAGCTAGATGTTGGTAACAAACAACAATCATAGAGGAGTCCGCCCAAACAAACAAACGTTGAAACAAAAGTTCTGACTTCCTGCTTCTGAGGCAAGTCGAAAAAACTGCCCAGAAATTTTTGCAGACTATAATCACTGCGTATTTAATTTAAGTGTCTGACTGCCAGGACCAAATCTATTCATGCAGTCATTGCATGATCATGTTACTATAACATTTTTGGAGGCAAATGAAGGACACTGCACCTACACTCACAATACCTTAGTGCAGGAAGAGTGCACAGGATATGGCATAGCATGAAAAAACTAATTTCAAGTGGACCTTGGTGAACAAAAAAATAGATGCATTGTGCAAGCTATCAGGAAGCCCAGGAACTGAGAAACAGTGAAAATTTTCCAACTTAGCACCTGCAACTTGCTGATAACACGATCCTTTTTGGCACCACTGCATCCACTGTGAAAACACGCAGTGGTGCGGCTCACAGAATCTTAAAAGACCAAAATGGAAAATCAGTAGTCTGTTCCTAATTTCCTCACCACAACAAACTACATAACACTTCATGTAGATGTAACAAAAACACAGGAAGATGTACGAATGAACATTCCAAAGTAACCCCCCACCAGGAAATGACGCTTGACTTTATGATAAAAAAAAAAACAAAAAAAAAACTGAATCTGAATACCCTTTTGTAAGGTTTCTTTTGACTCAGTAGCATCTTCCTTGGTACTACATTCCTGTTTCAGTCAGCCATTTATATAATTCCACTTAATGTTGTGGACCATCTGTGAAGCAGATTCATTTTTGTTTTGACTTATGCCGCAGCAGTCAAAACATTCGCTCACTCACCAGCTTCTGTTATTGTCTCGCTCTTGAAGTTGAGGAGGAAAACATGCTGCATGTCATGTTACAAAGAAACCGTGTAAACTCACACATTAGACAGACAGACAGAAAACCTCAATGATTATATGTCTTAAAAAATAATTTAAGATTATCGTGGAGTGTCTACTAGTACGACTGTGCATATGAGGTTTTACTACAGGACTGATAACAGTAGAACGAGCATGTTAATATAAACCGTTATCTGGACTTTCAGAACCTTATGAAATGTTTCGAAGGATTTGATTCAGTAAGATAAAATATCCAGGAAACAGCATATCCAAATGAGCAGATTTGCCCTCATTATGAGCAATGCCACATATGGGAGCTGTCCTGTGGTCAGCAGACAGAATGCAGCACGCTTTATTGCGGCGTCATTTTTACATTTTATTCGAATTATTTCAATTAGATGTGTGGTCTGAAGTCCTGTGGGGAAGCTAGTGCAGAGACATTAATTTCCACTCTTTGTAATGGACAGTGGTGAGCATTAGCACTGTGCAATTATCGCCTTGTGCAGTTCTGTTGTAATGCCAGTTCCCTTGGTGCTGGCGCAGTCACACACAGTCATTCACACACACACACACACACAGCTTCTATTTCTATTATTACTATTACTGTGACTCTGCAGCTGATACCCCCAGGTGGGTTTGTTACAAAGCTTCTGGCCTGTAACACCTTGAGGGCAGCACTCATGGTACGGTAGAGAAAAAAAAATAAACCTGGGACATTGACAGCACTCTGCTCATAGCCCCAAGGCTGTTGGCCCAACTGTTTACGAGGGTGAATTTTTTATTAAAAGAAAAAAAGCCTGTGCTGCCACACCAAAATGGTTCAGCACTTACCGTATATTATAGCCTCAAAAATGTGTATCATTTTGCATTCAAGGATAAACAGAAGCTCAGCAGTTTTGCTCTTTCTACCCCAAAACTGGAATCTTGATTCTGATTGGTCAGGAGACGTGGGTTCGTTTTCAGTAGCAGCAGCTCTCACAGTAGTGTCATCTGCGGGGTTTATATTGTAATTTGGCCAACCCTTCAGACCATTGTGGAAAAAAACATGTGGAATTCTGCATATGGTGGTTTTCAGTGAGATGTTAATGTAGCATTTTTTTTGCATGCGTCTCCTACATCTGTCTGTCTGTCTGTCTTGAGTGAAAAAAGAACAAGGACTTAGCAGTTTATAGCTGCTGTAATCTAAGGGACAACAGGAACTAAGCTGTTTCTATGGACGTTCCACAACACTAAATGAAACTTATAAACAGACTTCATAAAAAATTTTAACTGTCAAAACTTTGCTGTGCTGAGAAGCACATTCAGCGGCAGAGTGCTACAGCTGCACTGTGGCAAAGAGCACCATGTGGGACCTTTTTTTACCTGCTGCTATAAGGCTCTACAACCTGTCTCCATACTGCAGAGACAGTACTGATGTCCTGCTGTCTGAGCTGTGCTGAATCACAACCACAACTCATTACATGTTGTTAATACACACTGGGCAATAGATCGTAATCTGCTACTTCAATGACCCTTTCACTGTGCACTTTACACTGTAAATATATGTAAATATAGGTATTAGCTTATGTAAACATAGCTAATAGATATACTTTTACATCTGTGTCCTAATTTAATTAATGTCATGTTTTGTTCTTGAGGAGAACAAAATACTTCAATACGTACTGGTACAAGAGAATAAACAACTTTCAAGTGCTGACAGTAACTCATCTTTACATCTGGATGCATCACGCTGCCCTGTCTCTGATTCTTTTCCTACAAACAGCACATCCTGCAGTGCTTTATTACTCACTCAAAGAGTCAAGTCACCTAATTTGTCCTTTTTGTGCGTGATGTGGCTACAATGGTACGCTTCGTGGCGTTGGTCTGTTTATGATAAAGCGAACCCACCGGGGGCGATCTTGTTGTCCTGCGCCGCAGGGCCGTCCCTCAGCACGTTCTTCACCTGCAGGAACTCGTCCGGTCTGTCTCCACCGATGATGGTGAAACCGAAACCCTGCATGCTTTTCCTCAGGGCTATACGCAACATCGTCCCGTGTAGCTGCGACGGGTCACGTGTGAAAGCCCTCAAAGAGCCATCCTCTAAGGGGGGGGAGAGAGAGAGAGAGAGAGAGAGAGAGAGAGGGGGTCAAGACACAGAATACAGAGTGAGAGGGAGAAAAACACTAAGACACGTATGGAGAAACACGGTACGAGTGTGACCTAGAAAAGACGGGGCAAGAAGGAGAGAGAGGTAATCTAAAACAGAATACGGGAATGGAAGAAAAAGAAAAGACAGATACACTGCACAGAGAAGCACACAAGCACACACACACACACTCGCAGCCAAAAAAATAAGAAATGTGGGAGGACACTAGATATCAGAGTAAATTAAAGTCACTATTCCATCTCGATCGCTAATTATCAGCATATGAATAGTTCTTCTCGGCTTAATTACCATTAATTAATGGCTCCTAAGTAAATACGGTAATAGCTTTTGGCTCTTCTGAGATTTATTTAACCAGTGCTGCACCAGGGTCTGAGGAAGGTGCTACAGCTTGTTAGTGTGTAGGTGGATATTTCCACAGAGATCAGACTCTGAACACATCATACTCTGCTCTGATGCAAAAAGAGCATGAAATGTGCCAGGAAAATATAAAGACAAAAACATATCTGAATGCTCTTCTGTCTGTAGTATATGCAATTGTGTTCTAATAATATAATATAATATAATATAATATAATATAATTTTTTATTTTGAACAATCCTTGCCTGGGACATAAATCTTTTCGGATGTCATAGTTATTGTTGTCATGAGCCGTCTCAAACTGAAATCTACACCTTTATGTTTTAAAAGTACTTATTAATCTAAAGGATCCAGGAAAGTGGTGCACAAAAAAGACTTTTAGGTAGGCGTAAAGGCTAGATGTGCGTTTTTTTAAAATTCAACACACTAACACTAACAGGTAGAATACTACACAATTATAAGTAATAATAATAATAATAAGTAGAACTAATCTGAGACATGCTATAGCTCTGTCTGTTGTCACATTGTGCTGTACTGCTCCCACTATTTAATGTGGTACTGCACCATGTGCAACATTGCATTTTCTAACAATTATATTTTAAACAGCTGATCTACACGGCATCCATCTTGCCAGTATAAACCTGGCTGAAAGCATTCTTTGTTTTGTCTCCTTTGTTCTTTGCAGAATCAGAGGATTTCCCTTTCTCAGAAAGCAGAAAGTATCCAAGAAACCCTTGCTAAAACTTTTTTCTTTGAATTGTCTACGTTCAAATGTTCCTTTAGAGAGAAAACCAAAGTGTATTCAAGGGCTGAGAGAGCCCTTCAGTGTAATCAATTGAACCTCAGGGTATGATGGTCTAAACAAACGGCTGCATACACAGGTATCGATGTCAAGATGTCCTTCATTTTTCCTTCCTTCCTATTGATGATATTAAAAAAAGTCCACTGTTCACTAGCAATAGACTGTGAAATATAATTAATAATAATTATTATACTTTATTGTTTTTTTGCAAATATTCACTCATTTGGAATTTGATGCCTGCAACACGTTCCAGTTGGGACAGGGGCGTGTTTACCGCTGTGTTACATCACCTTCCTTCCAACTTTCCTTTGCCTGATGTACAACTTCAGTTGCTCAAGTCTCTTTTGTCGTATTTTACAGTGTATTTTGCGTATCTTGTCGCTTACTTGCAGAAATTTCTCCAGATTCTCTGAAACTTTTGATGATATTATGGACTGTAGATGATGAAATCCCTACATTCCTTGTGATTGCACATTGGAAAACATTGTTCTTAAACTGTTGGACTATTTGGTCACACAGTTGTTCACAAAGTTGGGAACCTCGCCCCATCCTTGCTTGTGAATGACTGAGCCTTTCGGGGATGCTCCCTTTATACCCAATCATGACACTCCTGTTCCAAACAGCTGTTTTTTGAGCATTACTCAACTGTCCCAGACTTTTGTTGCCCCTGTCCCAACTGTTTTGGAACGTGTTGCAGGCATCAAATTCAAAATGAGTGAATATAAGCAAAAAACAATAAAGTTTATCTGTTTGAACATTAAATATCTTGTCTTTGTAGTGTATTCAATTGAAGATGGGTTGAAAAGGATTTGCAAATCATTGTACCCCTTACTCTGAACTCTAAACAGAAACATTTGTCTAAAATCCCATTTGGTTAATATGATTAATTTTGTGCCTTGTGTAAGCCCACTAGGTTAAATTGAATAATAATAGCAGACTAAGAATATCCTACAATATTCTACAATAACTCAGCTTTTAGATACATTCCAATAATCTTAAAATTCTGTAGTTAGCTATACTAAATATATCACACCAATGAAAATGAGACAAAATAAGAGTATAAAATAAAAACTGTAGTAAAAAAAATCTAGTACTCCAATCTGTATTTTTAATAATTAATATACTGTGTATACTAATTTCCCCAATCCAAATGGGTTTAACAGATGCACTGTAACTGGAGTGTTGTATGGCATTTCCTGTTATAAGCCAATACTGAGGCAACCAAATAACTTCATATCTTTGTTTTTGGCTGGAAGTCTGGTAGTACACCTACACAAGCAGGACTAAGCTCAGCCTCATTTTTAAAGAAAAAAAAAAGGAAAATAAGGTTTAATTTTTGGCATCAACATCAATTTATTTATTGTTGACAGATTCCATGAAGCTTATTTAGACTTTTTTGGCATCAAGAACAACAGCACCACCAACATACAGAATAGTCGACTGACTTCTTTCTAGCCCACAGTGTAGATTTGTGCAGTCTATCAGTATAGTACTAATCCATGCTTACTTAAAACTCAAAAGATTGCATGCTTGTCTTTTTATTAAGGCTGCCAATAAGTCTGGACGTATATATATGTAGTTTGCCCCACATACTTTTTATGCCTAAGAAGAGCCACAGTATAATTAGGGGTCATCCCTTGTAGCTTTTTTGTCCAATTTATTTTAGTCTCATCATCTAAAATTTCACATGCCATTCTTGTTCAACCCCAGGACTGACTTTCGTGGAAGGACTAATGTTGGATTTATTAGAAAACACCATCGCACCAAGTAATGGCTGGCTGAACATCATGTGCGTCATCTTAATTGAATATGAGAGCAGTGGCCAGGCGTTTTGGCGGATGGCCAGTGAAATAAACTCATCTCTGCATTAACATGCTGAACGGCAAAACTCTAAAAAAAAATCTATTCTCCAAAAATTCTCAGCAAAACCGTTCAGTGGAAAACAATAAGCAAAATTAATCATTACTGATAATCATTTAGGATTCATGACTTGTAAAGCGTACATTCAATTGCTTATGGAAATGAACACTCATTTTTGTCTCTTGTAATGGACAAATGGTGAAATCATGCACACATGAACCAACTCACATACACACACACACACACACGTACACAAAAGGCAGTGATGAACTGATGCTGAACCGAGTCAGCATCGGTGAAAGTGAGAAATAAAGGAAAGTGGAGAACGAGCACGCACCACTAGAGGTGACCTTTAACAGCGGTCAACATTTTGACCCTGCTGCTATGGGCATAACTGTAGACGAGCTGTGAAGTGCAGGATCATGAATAGCCGACAGATTGTAGGCTTGAAAAGGTAGTGTGAACAATGTTATACTAGACCTTCTGGTGGAATGGCACTCGTGCCACTTGAAAGCAGGAAAACAGCTCAACTGCTAGGCATTTATGGCATGCTTTAAATGTATTCATTTATCTTCAATAAGTGCTTTATTATTATTATTACATTTTCTGTATTCTATTATATAATATATAATATATAATAAGTATATAATATATCTATTATATAGTTACTATACCATATTTATGCATCTTAAATAATATGATACACAGCACAAGGTTCTATAGCAGTATAAACTGGAAAGGTAATTCATATTTCAATGCAATCAAATACTAATATTTAAGTAAATCTTAAGCATGTGGTTCTGTGTGTGAGAGAGGGGGAAAGAGTGTGCGTGTGCATCACCGTGAAGACAGGGGCAGAATGATGTTTACATCTACTTGATTAACTTATCACAAAGAGAATGAGTGTGTCTGTCTCAAGGCAAGCTGATTATAAAATGCCAGTGTGTAATTAAAGGTGCCAGTGTGAAACCAGTGTCTGTTTATGTGTGTGTGTGTGTGCTGGGAAGGTCAAATGAGGCACCCTGCCATAATAGCACAAAACAACAAAGCCTATAAGTGAGAGTATAGTGAGATGTTTAGGTGTCTCTAGGGCAGCAAACATAGTGATAAAGAGTTATACAGCTGTTACCCAGGCCTGCGAAATGCAGTCAGGTGTATATGCTGCCTGACAAACCATGACAATCCAGCAGAGCTACACTCGAATAGAGTGAACCGACTGAGGCCACATCCATTAATATGTTCTAAAATGGAAATTTAATGGAAACTTTTATCTTCAAAATGAGATTCACTCTGTAATGTGCATTTGTCTTCGAGATCATCCTTGTTTTAACAAAATTAGTTAGTTGGTTGGATGGGATGGACATGTAGGTGGGTTGAATGGAATAGTGGATAGATTGGGTTGGGATGGATAGATGACCTGAATGGATGGGTTGGTCAGTGGTTTAGATGGATCAGTGGGATTGATGGACAGATGGGCTGGCTAAATGAATGGGTTGGATGAATGGATGAATGTCTACCAGCATTAGCATTGGATAATCCAAGTTGATGACTAAGCACTCTTGTAAGTTGCTCTGGATAAGAGCGTCTGCTAAATGCCATAAATGTAAATGTAATGAATGGACAGATGGATGGACGAATGGATGGGGTATGTATTCGATGGATGGATGGATGGATG
>JAOVYV010000017.1:19341823-19357781 GCA_025674545.1 Hassar affinis | reverse complement strand
TGTCTTTGTAGTGTATTCAATTGAATATGGGTTGAAAAGGATTTGCAAATCATCCTATTCTGTTTTTATTTATGTTTCACACAACGTCCCAACATCATTGGAATTGGGGTTGTAGATAGATAGATAGATATATTATAGTTAATATGGGAAACTCTTTCTCTCTCTCTCTTGAATACATTCAATTAACTGCCACCATTACAAACTACAAAATTTTTCATTCAACAAATGAAACGTATTCGTACACAAAACTAATCACGTGACTGGATAAAATTTGAATCAGTACTCGGTATCTCACTTACTCCACATAGTACGTGCCATATTGTGGGTCCTCGATCTTCTCCCAGCCATACGGCAGCTCTGTGGAGAAACACAAAGTCACACGAGACCCAGTTAAACCAGAGTCAGACCACTGATTGTTTTCCAATAATGCTTTTTCTGAGCAGGCCCACAATCTGGGCTCCTGTGGGTATGAGCAGGAGGATGATCTGCATTAAGCAATAAAAAGAAGAGGGCAGAGAGGAAAATAAGACATAGAGCAAGATCTGGACATGGGCTAGGAAAAGGTCATTAGTTGTCTTTGCCTGCATTGTGAGTGTGTGACACACCGTGAGACACGCACACTCTTCACACAAGAACAGTTCAAGAATTGCCCGGGTGAGATGGCATGGTGATAAGTTCTCCAGTCTGCTCCAAAGAGCCATTAGCAAAGTGAAACAGCAGGAGTATCACGTCCACCCGCTTGCTCAGTCCTGCCTGTCCGTTTCACTTTAATGTGTGTGCCAGGAACAGAGGATGCTCAGTTTTTGGGGTGTGTGTACTAAATGTGTGGAATCAGTTCTACAGTCAGCTGCACTGTGTAAGCCTATGCTGAGAAAAGTCTTTTTAAAATAGAATTTAAAACACTTTTAATAGAATATAACTTTGCATGAAAGTGCAAAAACTCTTATTTATTCTGCGTGTTCCCAAAGGAATTCCAGCCACAGTTATTTTTAATATCGGTTAAACTGCCTGGTTACTATCAGCCTGGAAAAACTTCCAAGATGCTGCTTTAGATGAAGCTTCTGACATCCAAGCAAGTGCTGCTGTTAAGGTTTAATAAGGGCGCTTTTGATAGACACAAGCGTCCAAACTGCAGGCTGTCAGTTTCATAATTAACAATTTCACTTCAGGCACATTTGCCAGCTTGTCTACATGTGTACATTTTAAGAACTGGTACATACACTGAACAGCAATAATATTAAAACCACCTGCCTAATATTGTGTACATCCCCCTTGTGCCAACAAAACAGCTCTGACCTGAGGAGACATGGACTCCAAAAGAGCTCTGAAAATGTGCTGTGGTATCTGCCAAGACATTGGCAGCAGATCATTTAAGTCCTTCAAGTTGGGGATCTGACTTGATTGTCCAGTGTATCCTAATGATGCCCAATCGGATTGAGAGCTGGGGAACAGGGGGGCCAAGATAACACCCTGAACTCTTCGTTATGTTCTTCAAACACTTTGTTCTTCTTGAACAATTTTTGCAGTGTGGCAGGGTGGCTCTTATCAAAGTCACCCAGATGCTTATGCTTGCCCATTTTTCCTGCTTCCAAAACACTGGCTTCAGGAACTTTTTCACTTGTTGCGTAATATATCCCACACTTTGACAGTTGCCACTGTAATGAGATAATGTTATTCACGCCACCTGCCAGTGGTTTTAATGTTATGGCTGATCGGTGTATATAAACTGTGCAATATGAAGCACATTGTGCAAAGTGTGGTTTGGTGTATTCTGCTGTTGTAACTATGCTCTAATAAAACTGCAGTGTCCTGAATCAGTTTTCTTGCTATAGCTGTGGAAAAGATGACCAGTCGACTACTCGGCTACAAATGCTTATGGTTGTGCAACCCTAGTGTATGTGATTGAGAGCGCACGTGCCGTAGAAGGCAAATCAGCTCACCTCCCTCGTCACACTTCTCTGGGGCTTTAGATTTCTTAGCCAGCCGTGGGTCCAGCCAGGTTGTAGTCTTTGTGTTATGACTGTGGAAAAAAAGAGAAAAATCTCAACATTCTCGAACAACAACCCAGTATTAACATTACACTCACACTAGCTTGCACGGATACCTTAATATCTGATCTGTGGCTTCACTTCCACAAAAAAAAAAACAACAGGAACTATCAAAGTAGTGGTCAAAGCTGGGGATTGCTCTTATCCATCCAGACTCCCCAGATGTATTACAAAACTGCCTCCAAGTGCTGGTTTAAAGAGGCAGCACTTCAAACAAGACTCCCCGGGGAGAAAGTGTCTGATTAGAAAGAAACGACTTTGAAATATCAACTGAGCGTGACAGGTGTAGAGCTTTCTTCACTACCAAGCAGTAAACGCTTTAGCCTTTAAGGCCCAATGGGAAAGGAGAACAGAATATTAATTTCCTCTATCATGGGGAGGGAGAGAGAGAGAGAAAGAGAGAGAGAGAGAGAGAGAGAAAGAGAGAGAGAGAGAGAGAGTCAGGCAGAGGTTTGAGTAGAACTGCTGGGTGATATACAGCCCCTTCATCCCTGTTTTTTCTTTAATGAAAGTGGAGTCCTGCAGGTTTACAGTCTGCTTCAAAAACTTTTCCTACAGCTGGGGTGATTACGGCTGCATGATATGAACAAAAAATTTGCACACAGCAATGACACCACTACACATTGTAGCTACAATATGTTTTAAACATATATTAGAAAGAGCTGGTGCTGTGATGCGTCATGCCCGACTTAATGTGACCATAATTAATGGCCATGAATTATTAATATGTAGGCAAAACGAGGAATATAGGTTCAAGGAAGGGTAAAGAGTTTAAAAACAGTGTATAATATTGACGTTGGCCAGATTAGAAAAGACAAACTGGGTGGTTGGAAGGTGTGATTGCTTTTCTATAACAGCCACTCGGACAATAGTGCTGCTGTAATTCAAATAATTTACTTGAGTAAGTTAGCATTTCTATAGTGACAAATTGCACAGAGACGTGTATGAATAGCTCTACATAATCTAAGATTAATAATAAACGGGACAAAGCATGTGTGCAAGACAAATGTGTAATTCATACGGTGAAGGGTTATGGAGTCTCTATTGTTAGCACAGTGTAAACAAACTACGTTTTCCTTGATTCGAGGTTGACTGCTTTTTGTTTTGTGGTTTCATTTATTTATTTATTTTTTTATTACTGTATTGTCCGTTGTATTTTATTTCATCTTATTAAGTACAAGAGGGAGAAGAAAGAGACTGGTGAAGGAGACAGCTCTTCACACCGGCTGTAACACAGGTCATAACAGGAACCAACCTGTCCTGCCGAAGCTTCACAACACTGCAACTGTAAACTGATTTAAAAAATTGACATGTCTTTTCTAAACTTAATCATGAAATAGAACTGCTGGCAAATTGCTGTTATGTAAGAAGAAGAAAACACTCTTCGTGCTGTTACAGGAAAGTAATCAGCTCCTTGTCAGACCTTACCCCACCAGACGGTCACTAAATGATATCCTGTAATGGCATGTCCAGTCATATATTATTCCTTATATAATAAACGCTAAGCACACTGTATGTGTAGTGTAGTGCAAAACAATTTCCACAGTGTCTTGTTAAAGCAGTCAGGTTCTGTGAAATACAAACCCCAATTCCAGAAAAGTTGGGACACTTTGTGTCTAAAAACACAATAAAATCTCAACTTTTTTATACTCTATTCTATTTGGTAAATATAAACACATTTAGAAACTGATGTCTGCACCACACAAAAAAAGGTGGTACAGAAGAAAATAAGACTGAAAAGGTTACACAGGTAACACTGGAGGGGTCCACAGTTAGCAGTTACAGTTATAGTCACCATGATTGACTATAAAAGGAGCATCTACCATATGCGTAGTCTTTACAAGTAAGGCTGGGTCGTGGTTCAACACTTTGTGACAAACTTCATGAGGGAATTGTCAGTCGGTTCAAAGACAATGTTTCTCAGCGCAAGATTACAAAGAATTTCCAAGTCGTTCACCATCTACAGTTCATAATATGATGAAAAGTTCAGGGAGTTAGGTGGAGTCCGAGTGTAAAGTCCGAGTTACAGCTTGTTTTTGGGAAAAATGATCATTGGATTTTTACGTGGCAAATATGAACAAACCTATTCAGACTATTACCAATTGACCAGACTGATGCAAAAACCAGCATCTGTGATGTCATGGGGGTGCAGATTTATGATGCATCATGAAGAAGAGAAACAAATAACAGTGGCCATGGACTGTTGAGCAGCCCAAGTCTTGCCCACAGCAACAATTCCACACTACAACAATTAAACTACAACAATTAGTATCATTAATTCCCAAATGATTAAAAAGTATCATGTAATTAAAAGGTGATGTGACCCAGTAGTGAACATGCCTTTGTCCCAACTTTTCTTTTTTGAGTGTGTTGCAGCCATCAATTTCTAAATTTGTTTATATTTTAAGAAAGTGTCTCAACTTTTCTGGAAATGGGGTTTGTATATTTATTATACAGTATATTTCACTTTTTAAACTGTCACTGTTTTAACCCATAGCCAGGTGTTATGTACTTTGCTATGCCAATCACTGTCAGCATCTACAGAGCAACAAAGAGTCATCTAGCTTAGCCCTTTTCTTAGCCCTTTGTTAAAAACAAAACAAAACTCCTACATAAAAAAGCACACACATATAAAGCATGTGTCTGACATCCAGCACAATCTTTCCATGCTGCCTCCACATTCTTTCACATCCATCATTTGCATTAGTCCCAGGTATCATGTAAAACACACCGCCACAGGTCTAACATTGGTCCTACTCAACACAGCCCTGCTGTTCGGCGCTGCAGACCCCGCCCTGTTTATAAAGCGGATATTTATGGCTGGGTCCATATTTAGCCCAGCACAGGTAAGTGAAATAAGCTGTGAAACTCGTTCGCTGAAGCAGGCTTGTGTTTATTTACACTTTGCAAATTTAGAAGGCAGATGAAGGAAGCCGAGTTTCGACAGAATAAGCTAAGAAAAGTTTACTCGCTGGATTGTGACAATACGAGACAGAAAATAGGAGTACTTTTCATCAGTGTGATTATTTACTGGAATATGGAGTAACTGTTACAATTATTTGAGAATTATAGCTATTAATATGCAGGCATCTGGCATTGTGTATAAAAGATAAGCAGCATGTCCACATTTGCTGCATCAAAAACCCAAAGCAAAGCGCATATATAGACTGTAGTGTTGCTTTTTACAGTTGCTGTTAATTTAAAGTGTCATTGACTAACTCTAATACCAAAGACTTCCAAAGTAAAGAACATTTCAAACATGCATACTGATACTGCTATACTCACTCTATGAAGTAGACCATGCCAGTCTCGGTGTAGGCCATCTCCCAATTCTTGGGCAGGGCCTCCTGACTCTCGTCCCCAGGCAGCATGCTCCAGGCCCCGAGGTCCATGGCACTGCCGGGCTGCGTGTAGCTCGGTACGGTCCTCCTCCAATCGGTGCCTTCTTTATGCTCTGTAACCAGAGATATAACAGGAAAGTTTAGATGGATGAGAAGATGCAGGTACACAATGCATCTCTAAACTGCTGAAACAGAGACAGAGAGAGTGAGGGAGAGAGATAGAGAGAGGATTTGCATTGCAGGAGGCGTTCCAGGTGACAGCAGAGCAAAAAAAAAAAACGCTGTGATCTAAACTTACCTAGATTTGTCTGTGAGGAAGCATGTCTGTGAGAGAGAGAGAGAGAGAGAGAGAGAGACAGAGAGAGAGAGACAGAGATGGGTGTGTGTGTGTGTTATTGCCAGACTTCGATCAGTCTTCCCTGGCCTTCTGTCGGCAGCAGGCCTTGTGGGCGGTTCCTCTGCATGCAAATTTCCCAGGTACACATGACCAGAGCTTCAAAAGCAAAGAACAGCAGCAAAGCTCCAAAAGCGAAACATGGCAAACTTGTGCAAATGCATGGGCTTACAGTGCTACACTGTCCTTCGAAACTTGTACAAAAATAACCACAACACACAGAGTTATATAAGGCGAGAAACACCTACTGCAGTGACACACTGAACTGACACAGTATAGATGGGTCCGGATACAAAAGTGATGCTACAGGTATAATTACATACATTTCATATCTGCCACCCACGCAGCCATTGTAGCCAGTGAGTTTGTAGTCATACAAACTAACAACTGAATGAACCAGTAGAAGAACATACACGGGCATTGCCTTTACATGTAGTGTTACAGCTTTTACCACTCTTATCCAGAGCCAGCTACACAACTGCTCTGTGGTCTCCATCAAAAACAAACATCTCATGCTTATTTATTACATCAAGAGGTAATATTTCCATCAAGCTAAACCCCTCACGCTTTCGAACAAGACCACGTCAACAGCTGTGTGTGCGTTTTCCATTTCATCTGCACTAGATGTTGAACACAATATGAATCATAGGATCATAGGTCAATTACTTTCATGTTTGATTCATATGAAGTAAATAAATGTTATTGTTGTTATTGTCATCAGCCACAGATGCAAGTTATGGTTTATTTTTTTTTTTTTATTTCTGCTGATTTAAGTTTTTGATGACAAGGTTTTTGTTTGAAAAGTCTTTTGAAGTCAGTGACTCATTTGTTCAGAAAGCCAGGGGAAGTTTGTTCTGCCCCACATGCCCACATCTAGGCATCTGTGCAAAGCTTTAGTCGTGCTCAGAGGACCTCCTGAACATGCTGTCGCCTCTATACACCTGGCTAAGGAGTTCAATAAGCAATGCCGCTGTTCATTAAACATAGAAGACTAATTCGACATGACCAAGCTCCAGAAGTGAACGTCCAAGCCCGCTGAGCAATATGCTCCACTGTTCCTACAAAACCAAAATGGATCACTAAGCTGAAATGTGGTGGGATTTTCCCAAAGCTGACAGTTAAATCCACTCACTCCACCAAGCTCAAAGAGTTACATGATCACTCTAACACCATCGTGACAAGAGGCATATTTTCATAACAATATCCTGATCATGAGGCTAATGTGACTTTAATGTCCATATCATTAGAGTAATTAGGACAAATTTGGCCTGGAGTTTATAACTGCAGTTGCTGGGTCTTCATTTTTCATTCAACCTGTTTATACAAAAAATAAATCTCACATGTTGGCAACAAAATAAACAACTGAATGAGCGACCATGTTAATAACAATAATAAGTAGTGCACAGCTGGTCCCTGGGTTTGATCCTGAGCGTTGGTAAGATCTGTCTGTGTGGAGTTCTGTGTGGATGTTCTCCGGCTGGGTTTCTTCCACTGAAAAAAACATGCCGGCAGCAGGATTGATAACTCCAAATTGCCCCATGTGTGAATGAGTGTCTCATCCAGGATGCTTTCGTACCTAATGCCCGGTGCTCCCAGGATAAGATCCGGATCAGTTATCCAACAAACGTGGAAAACCGTGAAGTGAAGTGTTTAACAACAACTGTGGATGATTTCATCCAAGCCTACGTGATATCCTACAAGATGAGATGGTGTGCATTTTTGGAGGTTTTTAAGCCAGGGTCAACCAGGGCCATCCTTTGCTCAAAGTCCATCCTCACCTCCACTGTCACCATCTGGTATGCTGGTTCCAAGGACGAGGGCAGACTGCAGCGCATCATTCGCTCTGGCTGCATCCTGCCATCCCTCAAGCACCTGCATGCCTCCAGGACACTGAGGCGAGTAGGTAAGATCATGACAGATCCCTCACACCCTGGACATAAACTATTCAAAACATTTCCCTCCTGTAAGTGGCTAATTTCTATTCTGAGCAAAACCTCTTGCCACAAGCTCAGTTTCTTCCCAACTTCAACTTGCCACATCCACAAGACCCGGGGCCCATCATTATACTGCACATACTTTACTGTCCATGTTTCTTATTGAACACCTGTGAGCTCTTGTGTCTTTTCTCTATTTATATACCAGGTATTTTTATTTATCTACTATTTTTATTTATCTACCATGCACCATTCACCGAGTTAATTTCCTTGTGTGTGACATACTTGGCCAATGCAATGATTCTGATTCACTGTGTCCTGGTGAATGGTAGATAAAATATTACTCACTCTTAGTGATGGAGAATCCCTCACAGCGTATAATAATGGAATCAGGAACACATTGAAGCACTGAAGAACCTCAACCTCAAAAAAAGTTGCTTTCAAATTACTATCAACTTCTACTCTTTTTGAAACGAATAAACCCCAATCATTATAATAATAATAACTATTATTATTATTATTATTATTATTAATCCCAACCATACCATCCCAAACTATACTGACAAACCCTATTTGCTGCTAATGAGCTGCTACTGTAAATCAACAAAATGTCTCCTGGGAGTTGATTTAACTGTACAAACAAAAGACTAGTACAGGAGGAGTCATCAGCAATGTTTATGGATTTCCTGGAAATGACAGACTATCAAACCTTTAAAGTATATCTCAAAAATGATTTTCTTCTAGATATACCTCTAGATACACTATCATACTTGGTGTCCATAAGACTAAAGGATAAGACCAAATCACCAACATACACCTACAATTATGATTTTGCAAACTTCAAACAAATTATACATCATCAGGAGTGTTTACTTCCTGGTTTTGGATCAACAGCTTTCACACCAAATGCGAGCCTTACTGGAGTCCAGTTTTCTGGCGGACTCGGGTACCTTAGTCCCTTGGTATGCACTTGAGTTTGGAAAGAAGCGTTCACACCAACAAAACAAACCGAACCAGCGGCTCAAGCGGACGCGGGTCTGCACCAAAAGCTGTACTGTCAAAGCGCATGAACCTTCCTGTGAGACACAGCTCCCTGACACCCCATTTGGATTCATTTTTCATTCCTCCGTCTGATCCGGGGTGAAAGTATACAGCAGTACTGGCTTTACTGTTCATCCCTAAATCTTCCCTTCGTCCGGCATGACACGGCAAAACTCTTAACAAGTTCCACTGGAAGTTGCTCAAGACCCAAGCTTGGCAGTGTAAATCACCAGCCTGGCAGCCTGATGCACTCAATACACACAAGCTTAAGCCCTGTCTTCAACTGAGATCAGGTGCATAATATCCATCAGACAACAAACCCAAGGCAAATAATCTGCTTTCAATATGCATCTCTTCAAAATATTTCCCTTGCAAGATAGAGGGTGTCGTTTAGAGTTGTCCTGTGTGCACGTACACGTAACTGTGTGCATCACTTCGTGGACAGGCTTAAAAGAGATGAGTATTTAAGGAGATAAGAAATTTCTGTCATCTTGAGGCACTTGATGTAGTTCAGTTTAACCCATTACAAGGCGGCTGAGCAATTCTTTTCCACCCAATATGACAGACAATGTGTTCCGAGAGTCTACATACTCCGTCCACTTCATTAGGAATTATCCAATCAGCCAATCATGTAGCAGCAGCACAATGCATAAAGTCAAGCAGATACAGATCAAGAGTTTCTGTTAAAATGTTCACATTAAACATCAGAACATCACGTGAACATCATGTGATCTCAGATATTCTTAGCGTGGCATGGTTGTCAGTGTCAGTGCCAGAGGGGCTGATTTGAGGATTTCAGAAACACAGAAAGGTGCTAAAAAAAATCCAAAAAACCCCCAGTGAATAACACTTCTAAGGGTGGAAACACCTTGGTGATGACAGAGGTTAAAAGCCAGGCTGATTGCATGTGACAGGAAGGCTATAGTAACTCAATTAACCACTCTTTACAACCATGGTGAGCGGAAAAGCATTTTGGAACACCCAGACCTTGAAGCGGATGGGCTACAACAACAGAAAGCCATATCAGGTTCCACTCCTGACACCCGTAGACTGAAAATACAGCAATGACAGTCTCACCTGTAAGTCCGTTCACAAGTGCCGGCCTCTCGTCATCCTCTTCTTCCTCAGGCGCCACGCTGTCGTTCCTCTCCATCTTGCTGACAGAGGTGGTCCGTTTGCGCTGCACCTCGGTTTCAAACTCCTCGTCAAACAGCACCTGGTCCACGAGGTCAGGCTGCACAGCGCTAGGCTCGGCCGGAGGTTTGGGGGTGCCGTAATAGTTACCTGAAGACGAGAACAGATTTTGTGCATTGTGACTGCGCTATATGATCAGTTGTCGCAAGCCGAGACACAGACGACTCGCTGCTAGCTGAAATGTAATTCTGAAACTAATTCACAGCACCGCAAGTGTCTGATTTCACATTTGGTATGACTGTAACTGGCAAAATGACAAACCGTATTAATAATCTACTCGTTCAACTTAAGCCTACTTTTTTATATATTGCACACAAAACAAACTAAAAATGCTGAATAAATATCGATAACTTTCACATTTTAATTACCATCAAATCAGATTCGAGTTTACACTGCTTATGTTCGGTCCATTTTTTCTGCCTTTGAACCCCTTTTGCTGTTTTTGACCTTTTTTTCCCCAGCCAAAACGTTTTGCTGGACAAAATTTCCATGCATGCCTCGTCTATATCTTCTGTGTGTGTGTGGGTTGGTTGTCTGTCACTACTCCTTGTTTGGCGCTGAGCCAGCACTCCAGGCTTTCTCATCATCTGTATTTACAGCAGCATGTGGGAGGCTCCCTACAGTCCATCCTGCTTGGGGAAATGGCTGAATGTGCGAAAGCATTCTGGGTGAATGGTGACAAGGCTTCAAGGAGTGCCAGTGTGTCTTAAGAGCACGTGACTATGCATTTACTTTGCTGTCCTTTACATCGGTGCTCTGTGGACGCTACCCCAGCTGAATTTTCTACGTGGTGCTTGGAAGAGTCAGGAGATGTGGAATTCAATTACGCAGCGAGGTTATAACACGAGGCAGAGTGTAGAGTACGAACGTGAAGAAAACACGTGACGGGAATTATAAAAACAGACGAGGTTCTTCGTATGACATGGAAGTATTTTTAGAGTTGCCTTAGTAGCTTAGTAGCGGTGCAAATTAAAATGTTAATGACACTGCATCATTACATCATTACACCCTCATTTGGCCAGTTACCAATTCCACCCAGAGCTGCTGCCAGAACAACATTAGTGCTGTTTTAGTAATTATAGAGCAAAACTGCTTTAAGATTTTCCTAACTGACACTCCAAGTTTGTATTAATCACACCCTTTATTGCTTTTGCAATTTATTCAATGCTGAGATGGTGATGATATGAGGAGATGTCAAAATGGGATTTGTCTGTTTAGTAATTTAATTAACATCTGGACGTTCCCTGGTCGGGGATCTGAGAGCTTTGGTCTATTATAGAATGAGTCATTTTGAGAATGAGAATTCCACTTCATTTCTTAAATGCATTTCGTCCTGTTCGCATTTTGTATGATGGAAACATAGAATCTATTTCTGTTTCTTCATTCACAATTTTAGACCCCACGTAGATTACACTACTCCAAAACCATTTACGTTCAAGTCTCTTCCAGGATCATGTACGCTTTTCCCAAGAACTGCGTCTGTAACCGCCTGCGTCTGTTGCGCTCATCTGTCGTTTCCCTTGTGAGTCTGCTTCACTGTCAGGGTTTCTTGATCATGTATTCTCATGGAGCTTTCCCTCGATACTTTTCGTTCAAAAATCCATCACTAACACTGGAGCTCTGTAGGTAAAATGCTTTCTTTAGGTCTGGTTAGTTATCGTTTTCTCTCCACATGGTGTGTTTGAGTGCGCATTTGAATGTAGCCACAGTCTGAATAGCCGATTACAGCTTCTGATTTAGTAGTGTTTAGTCCACTCAGCTTGAAGGACCTGATTTCATATGAACTGTATACGTGAGCATGTGTGGCATCACTCAGGTATATGACTTATTGAGGACACACACACTGCAGATAACCCTGATCCACTTATACTTCAGCACTCTGTTTTAGAAGACTAGTAATTAAAAAAATAACATATTTCAAGTTCAGCCATGCCAAAAGATAAAGAAAAAAAAGGGGGTGGAGGTGTGGGGGGGGGTGTTTTGAAAAATGAACAAACATGACAGTTGGAGCTCATATAAGCATTCAAGCAAAACTCTTGAGAATGGCTACACAACATGATGTATTAACACCATCCAGGCTATCTTTCTTCCAGTCCCGGCTTCCAAACCAGCTCCATTTCCCCAGAACGTTCAAACCATCTCTCTTATGCCACAGTCTCGTGCACGTCCATCCATCACAACCGAACGGAGACGTGAAGAAGCACGTGGCTTTAACTGATCACGTCTTCATCATGGAGACGCGCGCTATCAGGATAGCTGTATCGGAGGCCTCACAGTCACAAGCCATGCTACTCCGTGAGGGATCGCTCCTAAACGCGCCATTACTCATTCATGAGCATGAGCACACTCGGAGCAAAAGGGTTGGGGGGCGGGAGACGGAGAGCAGAAGAGAGGGATGGGAGGGGTGAGAAGGGATGAGGGGATGCAGAAATCTGGAGGGAGAAGAGGAGGACGTCCAAGATCTGTAAAGCAATCTCTCAATAATTACATCAGTAATCAGATGCAATGCGTGCAGAATCATCTTTGAATCAACTCCAAAGCTTAATCTTAGCTTTCAATGCTTTCGGTGAATCGGGGAATCGACTCTTCCCGATCGACTCCCCACACACACCTTTAGTGTGATCCGAAAACCGGGTGGCGATTTCCACACCTGTCCACCTGTACATTCATGCAATTATTCATGCAGGCTATCATGCAGTGGTGCATAAACACAGGTTAAGAGCTTCGGTTAATGGGGAATGAGGAAAACAATGTGATCACAGTGACCAACGCATAGATGGGCTGGCTTGATTATATCGGAAACTAACCATCACCTGGGATTAACCATCACACATGATGGTGCCTCAAGCAGTGGCTCTTCAACTACATTCGTATGAGGGCCAACGTTCTCAAATATATTCATCACCTCAATACAGCACAGACAGAATATATGAACACACTGGAACCAGTACACTCTGACCTGTAAGTAATGATGAAGCACATTTGTTCAGAATATTCTTCTTTGTTTGTACTTCTCTTTCAGCCTGGCAAATGTACGGATGTATATGGTGCCAATGCATCATAAATAATTCACAACCTGGAACAAGGACTATGACTAATTCTGGCAGAAATTCACTAAATAAGGGGCATGTGCACATTTCCCCTCTGACAAACACACCCAAGCATACATACACACTCGAGCTGCTTTATATGGTAAACAGAGCAGCCAGTGAATAAACACTGACTACACTAGAATTTGAATATAAATTCTCCAGGGTCAGAGTGCTCCATCAGTGTGCGAGTCAGCTGTAACCTTTCCCCTCATTGAGAAACACAATAATGGGACTGGGAAATATCAGCAGCTATTACGGCACTTTATAAAGACACTGCAAGAGGGGAATGAAATAACCTGATGCCAGGGACTATATGTCATCGTCTGAATCAAAAGCTCTGCTTTTGACGCAGGTCAGAACATTACAATCAGTGATTACAATCAGGTGCAGACCCAAACAACCAGACGGAGACCAGCGAGGTTCGATTACAGTGAGAAAGTGATTGGAGTCTGAATTGCTTCAAACATGCCTTGTATTTTGGGCGTAGCATTTTTTTTTTTAAATACACGTGAGCTGCTAAATTGAATCGAATCAAAGGATGGCACTGTAGTGCTGCGAAATTGCTCAGGATATTTGGACTGAACAAAAACAAAAGAAAAAAGAAAAAAGGAAAGACTCGGGGTGCATAGATAAAAATGTTTTAAACTTGCCATTTATCGATTTATCTACTACCGGACTGAGCGGCTGCTTTGAATTCTCTACGCCTGGAGGATTTAATGATTTCCGTGCACACTTGCTAAAGGTTTCTTTACCTTTTTTCCATTGCCGTAGTTCTGAACAATGAATGAATGTTTTACAAAATTCCTACACACCGGTCAGCCGTGTTTCTTTTGCATTGATCTGTTCAATAATGTGCGGTTTGAAAGCAAAGCAAAGCAAACCAGCACGTTAATTTTGCTCGCATCGAGAATCTGAGGTTTGACTAATGGGTGTGAAAGCACACTTGTTTCTGTCTTTCTTTTTGAACCACTATTCCTTGATGCATATTCTCATGCAGAACGCAGCACAGCGGTACGAGATGCTACAGAGCTCGACAGTGCAGCACAGATTAAATAGCTGCTTTGGCAGACAGCACGGTGTTTTGATATTCCGTCCAAATACACAGTCACTGTAATGAGTTAATACTCACATAAAAGTCAAAGCAAAGAAGGTCAAAAGCTCTTTCGGTTCTCCCTTCCTGTCAAACACACAGAGCATGTTTTCCACATTCTATCCAATCCAACCCAACTTGGCCAAGACTCTGCGCTGTATCGACAGAGAGACAGGTGGATATAGTGATATACAGCAGAAAAAAAAAAGAGACATTCTCTCTCCTGCTCCTGCACAAATAATCCGCTGGTTTTAAACATTCCCGCAGCGCAGGCTTTAGTCACTGAGGGAATGCAGGAGTTAGAGGAGAACTGAGGACATCCATCCATATGAGCTCCTGCCCACAACTCTGATGTAATATTGAGTAAGCAAAAGCCCCAGACTGAGGTAAAGATGAAAAAGCGAGCACATGGGTCAGCAGGGTTACATCCCCGCACGCCTGTGGGCTCGTAATGCACATGTAATGCAGAATGGCAATAAAATAAACATTACGTTAATGGGTTTTTAAGCGATTAACATTTTCAGGTGTGAATGCAGTCAAATTTGAGTAGTATGTCTGGACTGTGCTGATTTATGTGAGGAGGTGAGGTGGTGTAATGTGATTATTACCAGCCTATGAAATATGTGTGAGCGTGGATCTGGAAAAGATTACACTATTAGAGATAACACCAAGTAAAGTGCCAGAAAAAGTGGTACCATAACCCAAACCTAAGGACATCATTGGCTACGTCCAGCAGTTCGTTTATAAAGTGATAGACACCTTTTGGAAGCTTCTAGAGCTGTTTCTACCCTGAAAACCGCGAGTTATCACGATTTTCAACACGGTTTAATAGTTGGAGCTGGTGATGGGTCATAGCATTTCGGAGGTAGAAGCAAAGTTTTGATTTTCACATATGAGCATTTCAAGGGCGTACCGTGACTACAAGAATTCAAACCTCGAACTTACGACAGCAGCTGGATTGTAAAAAGGTGTAAAAAGTTTCTGGGTGAACGTGGCAAGAAGCGGTTCACGTGAGTAACATTAGAATTCAATTCATTACTTACCAGACGTCTGAATTAGCACTTCAGTAACTCAAGCTTAAAGAACCTTCCAAGCAGAAAAAGCAGAAGACAGCATGATATAGCAGCGAAGCAGCCCAAACTAATTTACATGCACTGACTTTGACACCGCACAACAGGGCAAGACAAGGTATCATTGACCAGAATTAGCCGCTGTGAAATTATCCTTCAGCCAGAAGTACCAAGAGACTTAAAAGCAACGCGCATCAGTCACGGAGATGGACGGACCCCGTCCAAAAGTAGCCCCTGTGACTTCGCCGTCGACCTTATTTACTCTTCTCCCTGAACTTCCAAAACTACACTTCCTGCACAGAAAAAAAATGTCCCATGCCTCAGGGGAAGATTATTAGCCCATCCGTCAGCTGAAGAGAAACAATGGGGCTCAGGAGAAGCACCGTTTTACTAGTTTATCTGTGATGCAGGGACGCAGAAACTTCCCATGAGTTTAAAAAGCTATAAAACAGAGTTGGAGGTTCACACAACTGAGACTATAAAAAAAAACTGTGTGACCTGTTAAAAAAAAATAAGGAGAGTGAAAATAACGAGTCAGCGTTTTTGAGGGTAGGTTTGATTTAACACTCTGAAACTCACGACTTGGGTGTTGTGGTTGAAATTCTGACATGATTATAACCCAGTCTAGAAATATCACAGATCATGGTATTGTTCAATCATTTAAAAACATATATTATACTATACTATTATATTATTTTATTTATAAAATAATATAATAGTAACCTTTTTATATAACCTTATAACCTTTATATAT
>JAOVYV010000017.1:19308530-19316030 GCA_025674545.1 Hassar affinis | reverse complement strand
ACGTTTTACACAACGTCCCAACTTCAATGGAATCTAGGTTGTAAGGAGTAAAGCAATCCAAATTGGGTTTAAGTGTTGGTATGATGGTTATGTGAGTAAAACTGCACAATATTGGCTTCCAAAAAAACTAAACTGCAGGAACTATACAGGACAGATGCATCCACTAGTTAGGTAGAGCTTACTGTGGTTTTCTGGTGTCATCAATCAAAAGAGAGAACGTAATGCTCTACTGAGCATTACTCGCCTCCATTTTTTCTACTGCCTGCTCTGCTTAAAAATAGAACTGGCCAAAAAAAATAAAAAATTCTGTTTTTCAGTTGAGCTGCAGCCACTGTAAGCTTCATCCATCCACAATGTGGCCAAGAATCTCCAGGGACGGAGTTCTGAAACTTAGTCCAAGCAAGTCCCCAATCTAACTATCCCTAAGTATATCTGTAATTTTTTCTAAACCAATCCCTTTATGGTTCGAGAGGAAATATATTTACGCAATAGGAAGGCACTGCAAGTGCTGCTTGAATTGGATGATTTTACGGGTTCCAAGTATCAGAGGATGAAGCTAATCTTTGTGTACAGACCCTGAAGAGGAATATTCGTCATGTTTGTTTTTGATGCAGTGAAATAATGAAAGATAAATGAAAAAAGAGAGCAGAGACTATAGACCAAAATTATCTAGTAGTCGAGCTCAGAAACACTCTGGTAGAAGCTGAGTGAAACTGCATGCCTGATTATGTCTCGATCTTCATTTGGGCTCTTTGAAGACCGAAACCTTTCAATTCCCGTCATGTTCCTAACAGCAGGTGTAGACACTGCAATTTTCAGTTTTTTTTTATGCTTCACGCTCGGAGGAAAGTGCTATCCGCCCTCTTCTGCATACACAAGCTCCCAGACGCCCATGACCACCTACTGTCACTATAGCTGCCAGGGGTGCCGTTGTAAAGATCCATTTTAGGATGATTCTCATTGCATCACCTAGAGTGGTACACTATACCGGTACTTCAAAGGTTTCATCATACCCTGTCATTAAAAACAGTACTATACCCCCATTTTATTAGTACTTTAAAAATGAGAGTGTTAGCAAGAGTCGTATTTCCTATGAGTTACGTTGATGTGACTACAGTAGGCGCAGTAGGTTGATTTCACTCATAGGCATGCTGCAGCTTTCAAGGTGACAGAACGAGAGACAAGTACAAGTACTCTTGTTGACCGTCCAAGGCTTGTCGACAAAGCAGAAAATAAAACACGCCGTTATTGCGCTTACATAGCCGACAGTCAGGGAAATCCCAAGGACACCACAAAGCCACTCTGTAAAAAAGGCATCTTAAACTATCTCTCCGACAGACATGGTGAGCTGATCAAAGAATTTAATTAGCGTGATGTGATAGATAATTACATCAAGCCCACGCCCTCAAACGAGTGCGCTTTATTTTGTGACAAGTAAACCTTGTCCTCCAGTTTGACGAGGCAATTAAGGCCGAGGATAACTTTAATTTGGCTTGATCTTTTTAGCTAATGTACCAATGTGGCAAACAACTCTCTAATCAAATGCAATGTCCACACAGGTGACGTTAATGTTAAACGTAACATGCCAGATCCTGAAAGCCGGGGGTTAACAGTTGTAACATCATCAGTTATAAATGCTCAATTTATATTTAATCAGTGCCATGGTAACGGTAATCATGGCATGCACATTTTTGTCAATAGTTATTTCTATTACTAGAAAATGCACTCAGTAGAACGGAGACCTCCGTCACCGAGTCATGAGGCTGTTCAATAAGTGATATCTGGTTGCAAATATAGTTGCAAAGCTTTAAAACTCCATTACCTTGATCAAATTATTTACAATAATCCAATTATAATTAATTAATAATAAAATCCAAAGCATTTTAAACTCCATGTGCCTTCATCCGATGTTTCATTACATGCCTGATGTTTTGGCTTGTTGCCACGGTATCATTTCCGAGAGATTTAGGTGGGAATGATAAAGGTGATACAACTTGGATAATCTGACCCTGAGAACACCTTATGGCACACACTCTTACAGAATTAAGCCACTATTGAATGGGGGTGTCATGTCATACAGTGTGAAAGGAAATGATATTAAAAAGCAGGCTTAAGAAGACTGAAATGTAAACAGCAATGCACCAGCACTTTCAACCTCTACCTTGATCGATTCCTTTGCTTTCGTCTTTTAATAATCATTGGTTTTGTCTCACAAGGACCTTTGGGGGAAAAAAAGGAAAAGAAATCCATGTTACCTAGCGGCAGCGTGAATCATATCAGCAAAATGAGGAAAAAGAGCCGAAGAATAGAGGCGAGGCCACCTGCCATGCTGATGGAGTGAGTTCATCTCTATTCGTCACGCAGGAGTGAATGCGCTTCTGAGAGGCAGCACGAAATAGCAGTGTGGTTCAGAGTCTACCACGTCATCAACGTCATCACCATCATCATCATCATCATCATCATCATCATCATCATCAAGGTCCACAAAGAGCAGGCAGTGTTAAGACTTTCTGTAAAGGCCTGTTAAAATGAGTCAACGCTGTTCTCTGAATTGCATGCATCACTCTGAGACAGACTGCTTACGGCAATGTGATTTCAAATGGCATTGCTCCTGTGTGTCTTTAGCTGAGATTCTCTACAGAGAGATACAATTCTTTCATATACAAAAAAATAGGTGAATGTAGTTCGACTGGCTAACATCTTTAAAGGAGAACGCTGTCCACACCCTCACCACCAGCACAGGAGGCATGGTGGCTAAGTTTAGAGAAGCAGAGGCTCCTGCGCCAAGATTACTGCATCGCTTATATGAAGCCGAGTCCTTAGGTTTTACAGACAGTGTTCATTTTCTTTCCAATACTTTTCTACAACAACAATGGACAAACTTTTACATTTGATTGGGGCTTTCACACAAAACAAAATTTCTGAAACCTTTTACACAACCTTCTTGCCACCAGAAATCATACCTAGGTGAAAATTTTTTCTAGCAAAGTGACTTTCATGATGTTGATGTTCAGCATTCAAAATGTTTTTCTGATAATATCCTGATGCATAGTTACATATACCAAAAATATATACATACAGTATATCTTGTGTGCACTATCATATCCCTAACACTGGGTAAACCACCTTATCCATCTATCACTTTATCCAACAACAGCTAACCAGCTGCCTGAAGTGGTGAAAAAGAACCCTTGGCTCTTGGTTAATACTTACGGGAGTTCACGTCAGTGTCTGGTGGCTTAGAAATGTATCAAAATTCAACGTTCCCAAGTTCAGCCATGTCACGCCGCTGTTGCGCACCCTTCACGGCCTTCCTGAAGCAGCTCGCATCAGATATGAAACCCTGATGCTGGCCTACAAAGCCAAAAATGGTCCAGCCCCTCCATACCTGATGGCAATGGTCAAAGTCTGACGAGTACCCAGAGCCCTTCTTGCCTCAAGTACGCCTCGACTCGACCCACCGTAGCTTGAATTCAGGTCCACCAGCCTTAGCATTGGATATTCCATTGGAAGTTAATGACTAAGCACTCTTGTAAGTCACTCGGGATAAGAGTGTCTGCTAAATGCCATAAAGGTAAATGTAAATGCAAAATCATGCAGTAGGGAGTCGCTTATAACCAATATGATCCAATATTATGGTCAATTCGTACAGTCAAGCCTAGCAAACTAAGTCTACATCTTTTACCTAAGTTTAGAATCATGGTTACCCGAGGGCTATGCCTGATCATGCAAGTAATCTACAAGTTTAGTCTACCTGTGTGTGTGTGTGTGTGTGTGCACTTTTCATACCCAAAATACAAATAAAATATTCCAAGACTGATACTAATCCTAAGTACTAACAGTATTGCTGTAGGTAAGCAGTATCAGTATCATCATCGATAAGTACCATAAAATCCATTCGGTTCGGTTCGGGGAGGGAAGGGTGGGTGTTGTGGGAAGTGCTACCGTATACACTACAAGCATTTAGATTTCACAAAACGGAGACACATAAGCAGAGCGTCTAGCCCAGAATGAATCCTAGTCAAGCCCCGAGACAAATCGCAGACTAATGTGTGCTGAGTGAGCATGCATGGAAGAAGAAGAGTGCCTTAGTCACTGCTGTGTATGGAGAAGAGAAAATAAATCTAGCCTGCTGCATTAGTCATATCTGTCTCGATTGTTTGTCACAGATGCAACCGTTTGTGACCAAGACACAATTTAGGAAACAGCAGTGAGAAAAATTTAGCTATAGTATAAAAGAAACACACTTTGCAATGAGTACGGTTTCCTCTGTCTACTAACAATGAGAAGGAAAAAAAAAACAACAAGGACAGAAGAAACATCACGTCACGTATTTGTGAAAAACCACCTAGTCTAAGAGTGGCATCTCAACATTTAAACCATCATCAGCATTACATTTACAAAATGGCCCAGATAGAATAACGTATGTAATATTGGTAGAGTCTCATCAGAAAAATCCGACCTTGGGTTGGCAGTAAAGCGGTAAACCCAATCCTTCATCTTGATGATTCTGATTGGTCAGAAAGTGTTGAGTCATTTCCTGTAGTTCAGGCTGCAAAGCAAATCCCAGGGTTACATTAAAGCACTTGGTTTATCATTTCTATAGTAACGACTCGCACAAGGACATGCACATTTGTATAACTTGTGAATGTTCTGAGGCAATTCTTATTTAAGCATTCATATACGGTCAGCACTTCCAGGGTCAGCACTTTGAAGGTAAGAGGTACAGAAGTAAGGCTACAGCTACAAAGGTTTCTGGAAAAAACCTCTTCAGGATGGAGGATGTGCTAGTTTCTTGGTAAAGAACCTAGTAAAGAAATTTATAGTTTATATCTTTATAAGGTGAGTCAGAACAGGAACTATCGGGGTTCCCAGATGTTCAATGTTAAATAGATAAAACGTGTACCATGTTGTTTAATAAACAACAGACCTGCATTAGGATGGAAAAAGCTAAAGACCCAGATCTAAAGCAGCTGTCCACCTGCATATTTGACAATCCGTGTTCCCATCTTGTCCTAAACCGTACTGGAGTTTGAAGACGCCGGCACTCTCAGATTAGCATCTCAATGCCCTCTTAAGACTGTTTTCACTCGAAGACTTCAAGGACCTGGCACAACAATATGACCGCATGCTAGATAGAGATGCTGAGAGAAAAGATCCCAGAAGAGTGAAGTAAATCCATCTGAATGCATTTGTGCACATGTTCTTGTGCAAGGTCCTGCTATTCCAGGTGCTCAACGACCAGTTCCTCTAGAAGTGGTCATTTAAACCAACCACCTTGAGTAGCTCGGCTTCGTGTCTACACACCAGCTTGTAGGATTTTTCCTGTTCTGCTTCATGGTACCTCAGCTTAACTTAATTTTTCAAAGCACTGGTTCAAAGCTGCATTTTCATGAGTCTGGTGTCACGTTCTTCCAGGGCCTGTTGTGCATATCGGAGCAATTACAGTTGCAGATACATATTGATTGGTTCCACTCACTGAAGTGATAACCTGATAACAAAAGAGGAATGACAATGGCAGAGAGAAGACTGTAGTGCGTAGAGTGCCTGAGGGAGCAGCTTTGCTCCGGGCAGATGGAGGATTCATCCTCCGCACCTCCTTCAGATAAGCAGGGAGCATGGAGAAGCAGGCTGGTCAGAAGCTGGGCAAAACATGCTCTGCCTCTGACAGGGAGTGATGCCATGCTGTTACTTGCTCGCTCTGTGGTCTCAAGGGGGGAACGGACCTCAGTAAGCTTGCAGAGATACGGGGGTTGGACAGGGTTCTGCTATACCGTGGAGAGGCAGCTCAGCCAGCTGTGGAGAACAGACCAAGACCAAGACCTGGAACTGGAGTCAAGCTTACATGGCTTTATATGATTTTTTATTTTTGATTAAGCTTCTACTGGATTTTACTGGTCTACTGGTCTAGGTGCCAAAGTGTGCTTAGAAATCACAAAAATAATGTGAGCATGGAGTTTCTTTTTCTCTTTTGGTTACAGCACTGGCTCTGATTTTTGGGGCTCACGGCTCAGTTTAGCAACTACAAAGAAAATGCTGCAAACCAAAATTCATGGTACGTTTCATTCACTTAGTCGGATCATTTTCTTAATCCAATGTGCTTGCACTACCACGCACTACAGCGGATTTAATTCCAACGAATAAATCCTGCAAGCTGTGAAAACATCCTACAAAAGGTAACACGTGTTAGTGGCATCATTTGGCCTTGCAGAGATCACACTTCTCAACGGCAAAGAATTTGTTAGTATAGATCATCAATGTGTTCTAAAGTAAACACTTAAGTGTCTGTTTCCAATGGATGACGGGTGGATAAGATAAGTCTGGGCCTGCTTTTGAAAGAGAAAACTAAGGAGAAAAGGAAAAACAGCTTTACTGAGACAAACATCTAAAGGACACTTAAGGGCTCCTTCACAACTATAGGTTATTTACCCCCTGAAATAACAATCAGACTGAAACTGAAATAGACACTTTGGGGTTTTTTGGTTGGTTTGATTCGGTTTCACACAGCTTAGGAGCTGGGGCTGAAAGCATACTCGTCAATACTTTGGTGAGAAATGCAGTGACATGGTGATAAAAACAGGTAGAAATGTAGAGTATTGCACTGAGCATGGAGAATACTGCTGCGACTTCTGTTAAGAGAAAAAAAAATGCGCCAAGGAGAAAATGCAGCAGGGATCATTTCAAATGGAATACACGTGCCCACGCCCGAAAGACCTTCAAGCAAGAATGTAACAGCTGTAAACGTTTATTGACTTCTGCAACTGACCTTAAGCTTGCACTATAGGCATGTTTCGAGGAAACGGGTTTGCTTTTCTCAGCACTGTGAAACGTGCTATAACTTCTAAACCTTTTCACGTTTCACGTGTATTTGACTTCGATCATTTTCTCTGCTTTAATAGGTGCAGAAGATATTTCAAAGCCATTGTTAATTAGTCAGATTCAATTAAATCTGGATGAATGGATCCTAAAGTGGTCACTATTGCTCTATATGCCCACTTCTGTAAAATAGATTATAAATATTTGATGCACCATACATGCATCAAAACGCGTTTCAAAGCACCACCCATGAGAACTACTGCAGCACTCGCACTATACTGAAGTGCTGTCTCGGCTATATAACTGGTGTCAAACTGACCATTTTTAATCTGCAGTGACTCAGTGCAGGCTGAAAATGCTCAGCGATATTACTATAGCATAGTACATGTTACAGGATCGTAACTAAGTACATACATACTCAAGTTTCTAAATTTCCAAGTATGCATATGGAGCTATTTAATTGTTTAAGAACATAACTAAAAGTCCACTAAAGTAAACTACTTAAGCTAAGAAAATATTAAGAAGCATGTTATTATTAAAGAAATTATGAAAGTAGCTTAAAGTAGGTTAAATACTACTAAATAATTGATTTTCCACTTACCAGTTCCACTTCCCATATAGCTGCACTTTGTAGTTCTACAATTACAGACTGTAGTCCATCTGTTTCTCTACACACTCTGTTAG
>JAOVYV010000017.1:19281975-19303734 GCA_025674545.1 Hassar affinis | reverse complement strand
TCAGCTGTATCAATGAGATAAATGTAAGTCACTCTGGATAAGGGTGTCTGCCAAATACCATAAATGTAAATGTAAATGTAAAATCTTGTTGCCCTTTTGCCTGCTATTGTAGGGGCTGTTTTTCTAAATCCCACGCCTGCTGCTGCACACATCAGCTTTTATTAGTCTGTCGATTTCGGTACACGGACATCATCCAAAATGTTCGGAAACAGGAGCATGTGGATTTCTGGAAACGCTGACAAAACCATTCCCCACGAAGCTGTCATAAAATATCTCATACATGCAAATGCGCAGTCAGAAAGTGAAAACAGCACATCTCAGCGACACTCGTAATGTATTACCTCAGACTTCCTCAGAAACGGATAATGAATATAGCAGAGTCAAACTGACGTACTTGTTTGTGTCTGTATGAAC
Organism: Hassar affinis; assembly: GCA_025674545.1. NCBI lineage: Eukaryota > Metazoa > Chordata > Actinopteri > Siluriformes > Doradidae > Hassar > Hassar affinis. The sequence goes on along the minus strand of JAOVYV010000017.1, from coordinate 19,303,320 downwards.
GCACTTGCCTAGATCACTAGATCATTGGCTGTCACTTCATAGTCTAGTCAGTTCAATTTATGACTCGTCCATCCCTGCGTATGTGTGTGTCCAAAGCGTTATCGGCGTCTATTCTGATCATCTAAATAAACAACCCTCAAAACAGGCATCAGTACAAATCAGGCTCTTTCACGCCGTTCATCATCCAGACATCCTCATTAATTCCTCTGCGTATGGCGTAATTAGTGAAAAGTCCACAAGACTAAGTATCCTTTCTATGCAGTCAGCTTGCTTGTTTGTAAAGACAGGAATACTACAGTGTCCAGTAAATCTCCATCCATTCAGTTCTGCATGATTGCCAACTTCTGCTTTCTTCACCATAAGTACACAATTAAGGACTGAGCCTTTGAGAGCATAATGACCCCAGCTATGAGAAAATGGCTTGTCTGGCTTGTCTGCCAGCCCTGCACCTCAATAACACTGAAGATTGAGAATCAGCATTTTAAATCAGAGGACATGTTTTTAACCTCTTCAGGGCTTCAACCTGAAGAAAAACAAGGCTATGGAGTTTGTAGAATACAGACCGAAATGGAGATTAGTGGTCATCCCTGAGCATGAGGTTTCTGTGGCATCAAACCTGAGAACAGCAGGCAGGCATCTGAGGGTGCTAACGGCACTACGCTGCTCTCAGTGTGTTACCGCTCCGTCAATCTCGTGGCTTTCTCAAGGTTACAAGATGCAGTGACTAGGTTTATGAGTCTTTTGTGTCTATAACGTACAGCTCTGTTTTGTTGAATTACTGCCAAAAGGACACAAGGGAGCATGACAGAATGCTTTGTTTGGCATTTTTTTGGTTTTGTTGTTTATTTCATGCTGACTGTGCTTTGCTTTGCTTTTCTGTTTTCTGTCTATGATTGATGAAGAAAGTAATGTGCATAATAACTGTTCCACCTGGTAGTGGACCATAGACACTTCTGTTACTTAGCTGCACTTGAGAAGTGCATCCCACAGCAACAAGAGTAAAATGTTTGAAAGCCTGATTACATCCAGCTAGGAAAGCTGATGTCCCCGTTCCTTAGGCAGCATAAACCACATGTGCTGCCATGTGTTGGGCTTGTAAGGAACTGGAAAGTAACAACAGCATTGAACGGCAAGAAATTCACTTCAGTTCAGTTCAGCCTCAAGTTTGGAGCTTTAAAAAAAAAAAGCGTCTCTCTGTAGACCTCTGCTTGTCTAATTAATTGCTGGCAAGATGCCTTTGGTGCCAGGATTCTGAAGGGCAAACTTTATGCTGACTTTACGCTGATAGGGGATGGAATCCTAATTAGCCGTGATGGATATTTGCATGTGTCTTCTGCCCAAATTCCGAGGCGGATATTGATTATATGAGGTAGCAGATCCAGACTTTAGCTTCACAGAAGATGCTTACGAGCAGTGGTGCAATATAGCAGAAAAAAAATCAATACAAATCAGACCCTCTTTAACATTTTATGGTTAAGGGCACAGGGATTGTTGAGACTGGCCAAGGTCATTATCAGCTTGTTCAAGCAGATCTTCGGGTGCTTGGCAGGAACGTCCAAGCCAGTTAACCACTGCCCCATAGGAACCCCAGTTATCCATTAATTCATCTAATTCATTTAATTAGCTAAGCATCCATTCTTGGGGATTTGGGACCCTGGCTGTATGTGCATCTAGAACTAATTAATGTCAAGATGCTATTCAACTGCAGCAAAACCTCAGAATTATACACATCGCTGCACTGTCTTTGCCCTGTCCCAGTTTGCCGTTTGGCAGGAGCGTGAATAATGATCAGCAGAATGCATCTGTAGAGAGGTTGCTGACAGGAAATAAGAGTCCACTGGATTGTGATGTGCATGGAGTGCGCATATACACTATACAGCCAAACCTTTGTGGACACCTGGCCATCACACCCATATGTGCTTGTTGAGCATCCCATTCCACACATCATCCCAATTTATCCTAAAGGTGTCAAGTGAGGTTGAGCTCTGTGCAGGCCACGTGAGTTCTTTCACAGCAACTCGGGCAAACCACGTCTTCATGGAGCTCGCTTTGTGCACAGGGGCATTGTCATGCTGGAACATATTTGGGACTCCAGTGAAGGGAAATTGTAATGCTTCAGCATACCAAGATATACTATACAATTTGGTATAATATTTGGTTAAACAATAAGTATCATCGACTAACAACAGTATCAATAGGTTGCACATATGGAAGACTATTACTAAAAACTGGAGCATCGTCTTTTTGGCCAGACTCCAAGTGACAGTGATGCATGCAATCCAGCATGACAAGCGTACTCTTTTTTTAATAAGCATGCCAGAACACTAGGACACTTGGGCCTCAAAATCACCAGAGCTCAATCCCAAAGAAAATTTCTATGATTAACAGCAGGTGAATCCAAAATTATGCACCCAAAAGTAACAAGAGACTCATTTATTTTTACCCAGGAGTCCATTTTAAAGATATGACTGTGGAAATGTATTAAAAAAGACCTACTGCTATGCCCAGAAAAAAAAAAAAAACTTTCTCAGCTATATTCTTGCCTCTCTATCACTTTATACCCTTCTACTAGCCATGGTTGCTTCACTAACAGGAAGAATCCTTGCCTTTTTGAATCAAAATTGTTTTTATTTCCCCTAAGAACGCTCCCCTTATTTCCTGCTGCGTTTTTCTCCGAATGATTATTCAGCTTTCAGACCACAGGCTCCTCAGCGCAGTGTTATTTGCGCTCTTTGAGAAGTTGTCTTTGCACTGTGTTTTTGGTGACGTGCCTCTCCACTCCAGATATAATGTGAGTCATGAATCCGTTTGACTCCCATCAGTTCAAGTTCTGAGGGAAAGATAATCAGAGAACAGGAATGAATGAATGAATAATAATAAGGTAATAACGTCTCCTGCTGTCCTTTTTCATTACATTTACATAGGCTGCTCTAAGAGGGAAGGGGTGAAAGGAGTGAAAAATGATCCTCTCTAGGAGGTGTCCTATTTAATTCAGGGGTCCTACCAAACAAAAGCACTTGGATGGCATATTTCCTGAGAACTTACTGACTATTAAAACTGACGTTTTTACAAACCATAACTGATTGTGGTCACATACTGGAATGCTGTATATGATTCTTACTCTTCTTGTGATGCATTTGTGGCTCGCTTGGAGACTCTTACTTTACTCCCTCAAAAATGACTGCTGCTAAAAGACTGAGAAAGAGTAAACACTGACTTTTACTCGACTGAGGGATCCTTTTACACTGCGAGGCAGTAGGCCAATGCGATTTCAGCAGATTAAAATCAAATAGCTGTACACATATCTGGATGCATTTCGTGGCCCTTTATATGCCGCTATGGAACACATCTGGAACTGCTGTACTGTGAAAGAATGAACGTTATCTTCAACTTCTTTACTAGCATTCCAAGCTGCTTGTTCCTGACGCACAGGAAAGCAGCAGCTGATGATGACAAGTGGAGTGTAAAAACATAGGCATTCAGGTCCAGCGGGACGTGAAGAGAGCACAGGGTGGAGGAAGTGAAGCAGCAGAGGTAACACATTTGTTGTTATTCATTGCTGAAAATACTCAGATATGTTTGCACTTGCATCTCCACTCATCTTCCAATCTCAAAATTGGTGGAGCCACTGTTAAAACCAAGGAAATCACTATTTCACAGCATTAAGTCTCTTCATTTCTGCTAGCATTGTCCCCCTATTCCTAGGGGGCAGTTGTGGTCTTGTGGTTAGGGTGTCTGCCCCGTGATCGGAAGGTACCGGGTTCGATTCCTGTGGCTGAAGACCTGGCTGAAGTGCCCTTGAGCAACGCACCTAACCCCTAATGGCTACTGGGCAAATGTGTTCACAGCCCCCTAGTGTGTCTCACTGCAAGGATGGGTTGAATGCGGAGGCTCAGTTTCTCTGTGTGTCGCTTTCAAACTATTCATATTAGTGACTGGTGCTCTCCTGCCTGGGGAACTGACTGGAAGTCGTCAGCCTGCACCTAAAGGTTTGAAACCAAGTTTGTCTCTGTTGTCCATTTCCCCAGCTTTTTGGAGCTTTTGTTTGCAGTTTTTAAGATGCAGTTGGTGTGCACTTTGCATACCTGGCAACCCTACACACCAGTCAACACTTTGCCAGACAAATCACTGTTGTGCTTTTACAACAACGGCAAGTATTCAGGCAATGCGTATTTTCACTGTATCGGAAAAGTACGTTATTGAGACGCCGCTATATTGTATAAAATCCATAGTGATTGAGTCAAGATGAACTAATGTTAGGGATAGCTAGGTAGCTGGAGGAACTGGAGTGTCAACATTAACAAAGGTTAGTCACAGACGTGATCTATAAGCAAGGTAACATGCTTAGTTGGAAACATTAACATAAGATTAACAAGATGTCAGGGTTAGATTGCAATACGCCTCGGCTCGGTAACGACAGGGGCTCGGGAAGAACCTTCACGGAGAACAATCACAACAGACCCGCTTAAATAGCACGAGTTCAACGAGCGCCAGGTGCGCGTAATCGACAGTGTTCACGAGAGACGAGCTTGTAGGGAGAAGCTTTAATGATATTTAAATACTAATTTGAGTACAGTGCTTTTTAACAATAAACCATCCGGACACAACGTTAATGAACTCCTGATGCAGACAAGTGTACTGTGACAATGCATCAGAATACTGACATTGTACTGCAAACATTTGAGCTCAGAAAGCTTCAGGAACACATTCCACACAACCAGCGCGACGACGAGCGACGTATGGAGGAGAACCTGTCTGCAAGAGACGGCGTTTTAGCACAGAGCCGCCGCTCGGCATGCGGCTGCCGTCATCGGGATGCGCCGGCGGAGCCGTTTCGCGTTTCATGGAAAACAGATTGTCCTTGATGTTCAGCATAAATCAAGACTTGGGAAAGATAAAGCAGCTTGTGAGTGTCGTGCCTGCCAGGGAAGTGATGCACTTAATTACGTGGTGTTTGCTGAGGTGGGTGTGCTTGGAAAGGCAGGCCCTTAATGGAAGAGTGATGCAACTGAAAAACAACTGTGTGTATGTGGAAGAGGGGGGGTGGTAACCTGATAAACCGGGAAAGATAATGAAAACAGGTGTCTTCATGAAGAAAGGAGTTAACATAACAAGTCAGTACACCTCTGTTAAGTGTCCTTTAACGGTGGCAGGTTCAGCGAGCGGTAAACAGGTCCTTCCTATAATGTTCCCTGTATACCGTGGCAGCCTCACAATTTCCTGTGATGACGGGCTTGAGTACCTAAGCGCCTTTTTTGACAGCACTCGAGGAAAAGATTTCCCAGAAATGTTTTTGTGTGGGTCTTTGGTGAGCTTTTAGAGAGCTAGATGCTTGTTGTTCGTGAGGAAGTGCTCCTGTCAGAGGAAAACGTTCGACCTTGCATTACCGCCACAAAGCCCATTATTTACTTTTACGTAACGAAGTATTTTATCTCCCAGCCATTTGTCAATGATTACATCCTTTAGTTAAGTAGGTTAAAGGATGACGCCTTGTACCTTTTATCCGTTTACAGTTACGTTCAGTGTTTGCAAATCTTTTTCTCTATGGATCTAAAGACGATAGGTTCCTCACCAGACTTTTTGTTCGAATAAATAAATAAATAAATAAATAAAAACGCAGCTTGTCATGTTAATGAGTAACTGTAAAGCGCATCGTCCTCTTTGGAGCAAAAAGTACTCTCAGTGGACACTCCTTCTGTACATGTTATATAAACACCGCCTTACAGAAAGATCCTTACAGAAGGATTCCTCATCATAAGGCATATCTTTCACCAACCCTGTATCTTTTTACACTTAAGCGACGACACGTTTTATTCCGTTTATTATTAGCATGAGCCTTATTAGAACGAGTACATTGTTATCAACCTCTGATTTGTGGCTGGAACGACTCTCGGCGCTGCTTTTAGTGCAAATTAATCCGCCATGCAGTGTTGTAATGCAAAGTAATGAATCACTTCCTTTCTTAACTTGTAGGCTTCTTGCAACGTGCCATTTGTGGTGGTGAGTCACGTCAAGGCTAGTGCTGATTTGCACAAATCACACGCTCGATCCTTTCACTTTCCAAATACGCAGTTGTTTGTTCCTCGCTTCGTTTTAGGTGATGCGCACAAACAGACCTGAGCTACGGCTTGTGCGATGTTCAACAGTAGCTAATAAAAGTGGGATGCTCTGCCAGGACGCACATCAGCTATTCTTAATATAAATGGCTTTCTCTTTACAAGCTCTTTTTATTGGATGAATTACCTACAAAAAAAAAAAAACATTTCTAGTGCAGCTGAGTGCAGTGAACCAGCCCCCAGGGACAGGAGCAGATGAACAATGCTCTAAAGAAAAAATGCATATAAACAGAAACGAGAATGATGTGTTGACACGAAGATAAACATCTCCTGCATTATTTATATCCGTGTTGCCCAGGTGAGCTCTTCAGTATCGCCGTATAGACTGTGTGTATTATTACCTCAGGTGACTGTCACGGTCAGTCAATTATATCTTCATACAAATTCATAATGTTTTTTCCAACATTATGACAACATTCTGCTTCCAGGCATCATCATTTCTATAGGAGGATCTCATTCACAGGAACTTGTATTGATGGCACTATGTAATTGAAACGGATCAAAGCATATATTATCTAATACATGTTTAATATATAGGTCATTATGGTGCATCTTTATCGTAAGGCGCTTTACGTGCATGCGCTTTTTATCGTTCCGTTCATCGTTTCAGTAAAGCGCCATCCAGATGGAAGGCGATGTGTGAGGTGTGTGCAGTGTACACATACGGGTTTGTTTAGCCGAGTTCATCTGCGTTCACGCTACACTCATCAACTTGACGCACGCTACCACGAGGAGCTCTGAAACACTTTAAGTCAAAAGAGCGACATGCTTAAGAGAATCCTTTCATTTATCAAATCAAATCCAAACACAATATTTGGCTGTGGTCATTTTTTTTTTTCCCTTCACACTCCTATGTCACACTCATTCCAACGATGAGGCGGGAAAGTAAGTGGACTGAAAAGATGAGAAATGAGGAATAAATCAAGGTCACGCACATCACAGGCTATAAAAAATCTCTTCGGCTTACCATGAGGCATAACAGACATAACAAAAGGGAACGTCATTGGAAATCATTTCTCCTCCTTGAGTACACTTATTGATAAACTGCAATGCTTTATATAGAGTGGTGGGTCACTTCCTCCGCTTCCTCTGCTGCAGGCCCTGCTCGAACATTCCTGAACATTCACAAAAGTGCACAGCAAACAAAGTGAAGCCTCGGAGGCCAGGAACAAAGCTTTCATTGTTTTGCCTCGGTTTGAGACACGCACACACATACACACACACACACACACACACAGACGCTAAATACACAAACTATGGAAACCAGACGCTCTGTTCGTGATCTTCAAAGTCATCAGACAAAAGTCAATGACTAATATCAAACAAGACAAAATGACATTATTTACTTACAACTTTTTTTCTTGACAAAAAAAAAAAACAAAAAAAAAACAGGCCAGGTGTAACAAAATGCATTTCATTTGACTGAAGTCCAACAAGCCTCCAGGTGGCAACAAGCCACAGGCTTAAAGGAAGAATGGTGGACTATTGTAAATATTCATAAAACAGATTAATAGTCTCATAATTATTTACTTTTATATATCTTTTATATAGTGAACGAATGGTTAAATACGAGTCGGTGCTTCAGTTAAAGCTAGATTAACTAGTGGTTAATGCTAGCTAGGTAAATTTCATACATAGCTAGCATAGCTAGTGTCAGCTTAGCCACTAATATTAGTTGCTAAATTAGCAAATCAAGTAGAAAACACTGAATCAATTAAATCAAGTAGAAAAAACTGAAGAACTATTTCACACCCAAATCTTAACATCACCAAAAAAAACAGCTAGTTCTCATCAGCCATCTTGCTAGCTAACTACTATTAATCAAAATGTATAGTTTGTAGCTTGTAGTTTCCTAAAATAATCATTTTCAAATGATGTTTCACAAAAATAAGCTGGTGTGTTTATTTGCACTCTGATAACTTTCCAAAATCACAAGTTAGACTCCTGCACAGCTAGAGTCCTAAACGTCCTGGGCAAAGACTCGTTTGTAAGCCCCAACATTGACTGGCTTGGTAAAAATAGCTGCAGAAGCAGATAGGAGAGGAATAAAACATTTTTCAGTAGGGCCATTTGTCCACACACCCATATGTAATCAGTGGGACGTGGCATCAGGCTCGTCAATGCGAGTTAAATGCTTGTGTGTAGAATCTTTCTGCCCTGCTGTGCAGCGCTGCATCAATGTGGCTGATTTAACCAGTCTTTCAGGAGCCCCATGAAATCATCTTATCTCTGCACATCTGGCCTTTCTAACAAAGTGACTCACCCAGGAGGGCCCTGTGCTACAGATATTCACCCTAAAGCCAGGACAGCATGGGATCTCTGACAGCTGAGGTCACACTATTTCAGAGCTTAGTTGGGCTATTTCATAGAGCCACTTTCTCATCAAGACATAAAGCGCTGAAAAAAAAAAAATCAGGTTTTAAGGAGGGGTACAATGGATTGAGTGGACCTGATCCAAAATGGAAGATGGAGGAATGGGGCTTTATGAGGCAGCAGATTCCTGCACTTGCTGTCAGGACCAGATCATGATGTTTTACACTCATGGTTTCTGCATCAACCATCCCCAGAGCCTCAGCCCATCTGCACAAAACCCTTTTTCTCTACATAGTCAGACACTAAGGAGTGACAAAGTAAAGAATCTGCCATCAGTCAATGCATAAACATAACATTTTGTGCACGTCGGTCAATTATATATCCCTCGGGAGAGACATTCAATTCAGTTTCATCTCCATGGCTGTTTTAACAATAGATATCGTCATACAGCGGCTTTACACAAATTCGGATGTACATTTAGATTCCTAAGATGAGGACGATTCCTCGAATAGGAACCAGATTAAAAACCATCTTCTGGGTGATACCAGATAGTGGAATTAAAGATCAGCATTCTTTATAATTGTATACCATAAAGTCAAACAGTACTAAAGGCAGTATGAGGTTATTATGAATAACAGTACTGGGATGAGCACAGTCAAGTCTTTGTGATTACAGCAGCACTTCTCTGATACAATTCTAGTATGTAGTATGTAGGTGAGATTATCAACCGAAGCAAAGGTAAGACAAAGCTGAGTTTTAACTTTTAAAGTGCAAATCTATAGTGTGTCCATGTGGGACCATCCACACATGCACAAGTTAATTTCAAATTAGATTTCTGGAGCCCTTTTAAGGAAATGCTGGTTGCTTGTGGTTACTCATATATATTTCGATGAAAATCAATGAAACTAGAGCGCCTCATTCTGTAATTGCACTTTGGCACTTATATTGTGTACCATATGTCATGTTAATAGTGCTTGGCCAAGCATAACTTTGCAAGCATGCATTCATAATCAGATAAAAAGGGAGATTTGAACAGACACCAGCTGTAATGTCTACAGCGCTGATATTATGCATAAACCAAGTATGCTGTGACTTACACAATGCTGCTGCCTGTATATACTACACAATATGAGTATGGGCCTACCCAGGTGGATATGTGTATAATAGGCCAAACCTGAGCTAAAGATTAGGTGGAAAGCAGCTATGTGAGTGAGGCGATAGACTGGCTCAGAGGTCCTATCCAGAAACAGCTGGTGTGGCTGCAGGCTTTCATGCCAACCAAGCAGGAGCCATATCTGATTCCAGTTCTTTAATCAGTTCATCAGCCTCCAATCAAGCATCAAGTGTGCCTCCAATTTAGCTGGAATGAAAGCCTGTAGCCACACTGCCCCTTTGCAAATACAAGTGAAGACCCCTGGATTGGATCCATGGACTGAGTAGTAAATCCTGGGCCCCTGGATAGAAACCTACGCAGGGACCCCCTTTCCCATGAACCACCATGCCCCACTTGTGCTCATTACTACATGATTATTTGAGTACCATCAAATCATCTCATTTCAGCTGTTTTAGAAAGTCTCACTCAATGAGCAGCAGTGACAGTTGGCCCATTTTAATTTGGAGATTTTAACCCATTATGGAAAATTCACTTTCTTAGGTCTTTCTTTGCTTTCCATCTGTGCACTTATTGTATGTTTATGGTGGTATATGTTTCTGCTTCTCCAGCTCCTGTTATAAACAGCCAGCACCTAACTGATGGCTCATTGGTTACAAATTCAGATCTACACACTAAACATTTCCGAGTTTATTACAGATTGTGTGGCTTTACGTTCATTGGCTCGTATGTGGGACACCACAAAGGCGTAATCATTGCCTTGAAATCTCTGTTCGTCTAAAGCTCTCTAATAGTCTTTATCAGTAATACTTCCTTTATTGGCTCGGCAATGCCGTCAGGTTTAAGAAGACAAAAGCGACAAAAATGTGCTTTGCATATTCAGCAGCATCTGTGATTACTGCATGATTGCTGTATCTAGTACATGAAAATCTCGTTGTATTAATTCTAGCTCTCGATGTTCCAGTTGCAACTGTCTAGCTCGGAGCTTTCCCTCAATCCACCAGAGTTTTTCAGGAATACATTGAGAGTAATGATGGTCCCCACAGGGCCCTGAGCTGCTCAGTGGTGCCTGGTGCTGCTGAGAGATAAGTGACAACAAAAGCACTTGTATGGCCATTAATTAAGGAGTTGGGGGAAAGAAAGTGACATCCCAGGGACCTGCACTGGACAGACTGCCCTCATTCAGCCTTAATGTAATGACTGTTTATGTCCCAAACCAACAGGGAGCTCATTTTGAAGTTACTGAGGAATAGCGGCATATTATGGGTCTGAAGATAAGACTGTAACCCATTAAAGCCGCTGCAATGCCAGCGACTGCAATGTCACTTTGATGTTTATCTTAACAACCTAAACAAGGAAAGTAGGTGTGAATAATACAAGATTTTTATGATTACAGTAATTACTTCTTCAAAAGTGTGGTCTGGTTTCAGAAACCATCCCTAGATGCATGTACGGTCTGACACCTTGTCAACACCACAGAAAAATGATCTTTAAATGGCTAGAGATTTGTGATGCACATGCAAACTCTACCTTGAAATGCATTAAATGTATTTATATTAAAATATTTGTCAGGTTTAAGTGACTCGGATGCTTATTTAGTGTTCTGTGGTATTTTCTCAAACATTAGGGATAGCACTCAGGTTTCACAGTCATCTCTTAAAGTTGACTTGACATATACTTTTTACTTATTTTTAGATTATTCCCTGGGATGCTTTTGTAAAATCTGTGAACAACTTGTTTCTTTTTTTCTCTTGATCTCCAACATGGTTTGAAAATCCTATCGGATAAAACGGACTTCTTTCGGGGCGGTGCTTTAAAAAAAATGTCAAGGTTTAGAATGATCTTTATCTGTATAGTTTATTGATTATCTTTATTCTCATACTGGGGGAAATGTGTAATGTAACAAGGGTTCACATAATGACAGAATACAAAGGGACAATCATCATGAACACCACTGATGGAAAACAAATTCCGAAGCCCAAGCAGGTAAATAGAAATTCGAGTCAAAGTATAAACGGGTAAGCAATTGTGCAGATGTACCAGAGTAGTACAAAGAAAGCAGTCGGATTGCTGTTTGCCATTGTCTAGATCAATAGTACTAGGAATAAAAGAGACATTGAATCTTTCAGTTCTCTGAACAGGTGCCGGCAGCCTGAGGGGAACAGCACAGACTCCTCTGGAGTTGATGGTCCGAGCAGTACAGTTTATAGCCTTAGCCCTTAGTCTGTTATAAAAGTCCCTAATTGTGGCCTGAATCCTCCATGAGATTTTAACAAGCTTTTCAACTCTATTCGTAATGTACATATCTGTCATGTACTATCATCAAGAACAATATCCAAAAAGTTGTAGCTCTCCACTAGGCCAATAGCCACTTTTTAGTGCTTTTTGGCTTAGTCGTGACCTGAATTCAATATGATATGATATGAATGGATTTGGACATGTAATTAGCGGTGGTTTCAGAAAGCTAATCTTAAACTCACTATTAAACCTTAAGCTTTAAGAGACGCTGTTAATTGTCTTTTCAATACTTTTCAAAACAGCAGCAGACAAACTAAGCTACCCACTGCATGGTGGTTATATAACATAAGCTTTAATACCATACACAAACCAGATATTGACACGATAGTGAGTGATTTTACACTTTAACAGCTGACAGGAAATGCATGGCAACTGCTTTGAAAGTAAGCCTATTAACACACCTGCGTTATGATGGAGTGTGTTAAGTGATGGTGTAAAGAGTAAATGAACTACAAACTACATGTTTTATGTAAATGTAGCATCGTAGAAAGAATGCGAACATTAGTAGGCTGGCTAATATTACCTGAGGGTTTGACTGGTCGTGCCGGTGACCTAAAAGTTTACCGTCAGTCTAGAAGGAGAAATCTATTAACTATTATCTACACAGTATTTAATGTTTGATTTGAAAAATATTTTGCATTGCAACATTTTTTTTTACTTAATGATTATGAACTGGTTGTCGACACCAATATAGTTGGCACAGCTCCATTTTTCAACATTAGCATTGTTGATTGTTGATGGAAAAAATGAAGTTCGGCCGTTCTTTTTGTGTCTTTAACATGCTTTGGGGGATAATGCAGAATGTGGTTTTACTGTTGCAAGGATGCACAGTTTCTCTACGACATCTCCACTTGTTCCTTCCAGGTATTGTTTGCTGAATAACTAGGTAGACTGATCCGCCTATTTGATTCAGCTCGGCGGTCATATGTTAATGGAAGGCGGTACCATAAACAAATGTAAGCAGTTTCTATGTTCTAAAATATGCACTTTTAGTCCACCTGTTCTCGCTACATTTTAAAGGTCCAGTATGTCCCCAAGCCACATCGATAAATCTTATTTCAAAAACAAAATAGGTCCCAGAAGGTAATGCATCATGACACAAACTGATAGTACACTGTTAACAAAAGTGAAAACAGAAAGTTCAAACGTTCAAAAAAAAAGGTACACAGTTGCATCATTAAATTGATAATAAATATTGATAGGCAAATAGTTCCGGGTGGTAAAGTAAGATAAAGCTAAGTGTTTAAAAGTAAAGGAAACTTAATTTCCGTATCATTTAAATTCAGCTGTGAGGTTTCTGAAATTTGGGTCATGATAAACAGTTTCCTATGAAATAACACTCATGTCTCGTTGAAAATTGCTTCTGAAACATGAGTCGAGGATGTGGGACTTCAGCTGTAGATTGTTAATGACAGATGCTTGGCTCAGAGCGTCTAGCAGCTCTATAGCACTATTACGACTGTGGTGCTGCAGACAGCTTGGAGGCTTGGCATGCCAACAGATCTCTTGGATCCCTTCTGCTCAAAAATATTCAGCACACGCTCTGTAGCTGATAATAAACTTGGACTTCAAAAGAGACCACTTTCATCTAAAAAAGTTGACAGTGTGAGCTAGAAGGCCAACTGAAATGCATTCCTCTCTTAAAAAAAAAAAAAAAAAAAACATAAAAAAGAAAAAGAACGTGGATATTGCTTTACAAGAGTGAGTGCATGACTCCAGACCTCTCTAGCAGGAGAACCTGCAGGGAGTCGACTTACAAAACCAGGAAGGAAAAGGTTCCAGAACAATCAGAAACACTCCTGCTAAACACGCCTGAGGCAAGACAATGTAGCAGCGTAGCATCTAACCTCCTGCGAAATGATTCTGATCACATTACGTACCCGTTAAACGCTGAATAAAAATTCCCTTACAAACATGTTGAAGGTGGCACTTACAGTCGAGCAGACAAGTACCATATTGTTGACACACACTGATCAACTCAGGGCTTGCTAACAAGCTGTTCCATTGGATCATTGAGTAACTCGCACTCTGCAAGATGGCAGGGCCCCAGCATTTCTGCAATCCATGAAATTACCCTTAAAATGTGACCACTCTGTTCTTTTCACTCCACTCAGCAAATATGAGTATTTCTTGGAAGTTTTACTGTGTTGTGTATTGTCAAAAACTCAAAGCTGCTTCGCTAGGCTGTCACCGGGTCTCATAAAGCCCAGGGGATGCTGCTATGAGTGAATTCTGCCAAACAGCCAAAAGAAATCTGGCTTTATTCACAGTTGGGTTTTTCTGTCTACAACCTACTTCAACACTGAGAAATATATTTCCCCAAAACAACAAGGAAATATTTTTAACCTAAATTAAAAATAAAGATAAGTTTTTCCTTTGTGCTTTCAGAAAATGTTCTGTCCACATGGGTTCACAGAAACGAGTGAAAGCGCTGTAGTATGTATGCCAGGCCAGTAGGATGTAGCATAACTGCAAATATATAAACACAACATAAGAACACTATGTGTGATAATCAGCCACTTGACCTGCAAACCACTGAATTTAGCCTGTATAGCCATGTTATCCACATCGCAGAATAAGAGGTAACATTTTCTTTAAAAAAAAAAAAAGACAGACACTCGGGTAGACAAGGTTTTGCACGAGCCAATGTAGGCTACAGCAAAGTGAGCAGTGTTGTACTATTTAGTTTTGGACCGTTTGCCCAAATGTTAGCATAGTACACTGATTAGACAAGGCACAACCTATTCACATTTGGTTCTAGCCTACTAAATAAACAGATTCCAAAATGTGTACTTTATTGTTGAATAGCAGCGAAACAAGTAGCCCTTCATTAAAGACATGAACGAACGCACTTTTTTGTCTAACACACAGATACATCCTTCACATCTTGACAGTGAACTTTTACAATAAAGCAGCCTACAGGTGTACATCGATAGTGTCTTTTTTCCAGGATTTAAGCTGTTTCGACATGCTAAGCTGAAAGTGCTGAAAGCTCACTGGGTACGCTTGTTGCTGTAGCTTTTTTCACTTCTTTACTCGACACAACCAGTGATATTTTCTAGTAAGCTTATGGCTCACTCAATGGCTCAAATGCTTATGGCATTTAGGTTTTCTTCTCCAGCACAGTGTGCACAAACACGGAAACAGCCATGTGCAAGGTGGGCTGTGTCACCATCGCTTTCAGAGGTTTCTCTTTCACCCATCCTCATGGCAGTGTAATGGCATATGGCATAACAGTGTCGGTTTCAATGTCGGTTTTTCCACTCAGGAACGTGGTTTCAAAAAAATAACTTTCAGTTTTCACAAAATGCCATTTTCACATGTCATATTGAGAGGGGATGAACGAACCTGGTGGTCTAAAACATTGTCTCCTAAGTATGATTTCCTCACACAGTGAACATCAGGCTTTTATCAAATTGTTGGATTTTTGGTAGCTAAAATGTACAATAAATTCAAAATAATAAAGAAAAATCCAACAAATTCAGTTTGTAATCAGATATTGGATGTCAAACTGTCTGGGATGTTCTAGCAGGGTCCTCAGAGTGAAGTCTTTAAAAGCAATTTTCTCAGTTTTTACTGTTTTTAGAGCTTTCGTTGAAGTACACTCAAAAAATAAAATGATGGAATGGAAATGGAATGTCTGCAAGAGTAATCTGTATATAGTGGAAAATGTTGTAAAAGCCACATTTATATACGTATACCACTTCATTCTTGAGGAGCCTATTAATAGTAATTATTTAAGAAAAAAAAAATCGTCTGAGAGTAAAACCCAAAGTGCTTTGTAGTAATCACATCAGCTGTGAATCTGGCAAACTTTACATTAAATGAATTAAAAAAGTCATCGGTTGTCTTTTATACAGGGACGGAAGTGGTTATATGAGGGTTGTGCAGCTGATTTGACCCTAATAATACAAGAACAAAAAGTTAAACCACGGAACTTCAAAAGCAGGAGAGTGCAGCAGCAGATCATTTACATGTTTGTAATTTGCTAGACGCACTTATCCTTATACATGACTTACATTTATCTCATTTTATTCAAGTGAGCTGTTGAGGGTTAAGGGCCTTGCTCAGGGGCCACAACACTGACAGCTGACAGGGATTTGAACTCATGACCTTCTGATCAGCAGTCCAACGTCTTAACTGCTGAGCTACCTCTGCCACAAATCAGAAGAAAACAAGTACAAGGGCAACACTGAGGTGTAATTATAGATACGATTCTTCATTAAGCCAAACACCAATGCATATATCTGAGGTCCAGAGAATGCCTCGGTAACACGAGAATACTGTCATCATATATGAACTTACACAGGCGAAACAGTGATCAGCCTAATTATTTTTGTAATACCACTATAACGTTGCATTGCATAACCAGGAAAAGCATACTCGCACCCTAATTGAATATTCAAAAGCAATTGATTGCTTTTGGGTCTGAAGTTTTTCATAAGGCATTATTTAATCAGCTGAAAAAACAAGCCTGTTGTATTACAAGTCTCTAACAAGGTCACAGAGATGTTTCATAACAAGGAAACTGAAGCTTATGGAGAGCAGTTCTAGTGTATGAGCTGATACAGTCCTGGCTTAATCATTTTCACATACCTGTGTGGTGTGTATGCATAAATATTTTGAAATGATGAAACAAATAATACGTGATCGCTCTGTTCAGATGTACGTAACTTCCTCAAATAGCTCGTCAATTCACTATTTTTAAATCACGCGTTCTTGAACAATGAGCACCATAATAAGCATGTAGTGGATCCTGTCCTGCCGAAACTCTGGTTTGTCGGGATGTACCTCATGAAGTGCACACATTCTTGACTCGGAACAGGGAGGTTTTAGAAGGGAGCTTCTCGTAGGCACTGAACATGTCAGTATTTCCAGCTTTTAAATATACTTCTGAAAATATTCCTGCACTTGTACCTTCTCTTTTTATAGTCTCTTTCTCCTTGGAACTCAATTTAAGGAGAAATGACATTTCTTTTACAGAGCAATTGCTCTTCTACTCATAAACATCGTGTTAGATTGCACAGGGCTTTTTTCAGTTCTCACTTTTTCTTGTGTTCATATGTTTCAACCTGCAATTATTTCTTTGTTGTTGTTTTCCTAACTGTCAGTCAGCGCAGTTTTGCTTCTTTGCAGCAAACAGCTGGCGGCACTGGGTGTGAAATAATAATTAATAGAATGAAAATAAGGGGTGTTTCTGTTGCATAACCTCCTTAAATATGTGTGTGTAACTTTTGCTATCATTCTGTCCATCAGTTTGCACTGTATCCACAAATGATACACAAATTTAAAGAAAAAAAAATGGCATAACGTACCGTCGCCTCACAGCCAGGTTCGATCCCCGAGTGGGGTGGTCTGGGTCCTTTCTGTGTGGACCACAGTCCAAAGACATGCACGTTAGATCAATAAGTGTCTCTAAAGTGGCCATAGTGTGTGAGTGTTTGCATGAGTGTATGTGTCCTACGATGGACTGGTGCCCTGTCTCGGGTTGTTCCTGCCTTGTGCCCTAAGTTGCTGGCTAGGCACTGGCTCTCCTGTGATCCTGAATAGAAATAAGCAGTGGGATTAAGGATGGATGGATGGATGGACGACATAACGCGTCTTAATAAGGTGTTGGACCACCATGAACTGCCAGAACTGCTACAAGCCTCCCGACTCTGCTGAAGTGATGAACATTGAAGTCTTCCAAATTCGTCCTGATTAGTAGGTTTATTGGTGGTGGAGAGGAGCACTATGAAACAAGTCATGCAAAATCCGCATAAGCATTTAATTGGGTTGAGATCTTCTGTTGAGTATACATCAAACCATTCACTAACCATTCACTACCCTGGGAGTGGGGCGGAGTCATCCTGGAAGAGACCACTCCCATCAGGATGGAAAGGTTTCCTTGTAGGATAAAGGTGATCGATCAGAATAACCTTGAACTGATTTGCGATGACGCTTCGCTCTTGGAGAAGAATAAGAGAAGATATTTACGCTTCATCTTTATGCATTTGGTTTCTTCTCCGGCGTCGGGTAAGAGCCCTGATGCAAAGACGACATGCTCAGAATGGCAATCGCCTTTAAAAATGGATTGGTGAATATATACTACACTATGGACCATTATCTGAACAATATCTCATCACATTTTCTTCTGTCTAACAGTGATCAGCTCATGTATTATTTGTGGAACAGAGATAAAATCAAAAGTGCTGTGTGATTAGGTTTATATTAGAGTGCATAAAGGGCAGGACAGCTCTCCTTCCAACAGAGACTAAAGATCTCATAACGGATAGACGAGGAAGAGAGGGAGCAGGGGAATGGGTGAGTGAATAGGCAGGCAAAAATGGTGATTAGAGAGTATTGATCAGTTGGGCAGGTGGCAGAGATTAGTATGGTGACTCATTCAGGGTCACCCCCCTCCCCAGGCTGAAGATGATTAGTCTGTCTGCAATTTAGAGGACACAATGATCAAATCAGGAGTTCAATATAAACTCTCTGAATAAAGGCTACTGTTGAGGTTTGTGTGAAAAATGAAGAAATCACAGCTGACTAGACACCACTAACAACACTAATAATGTCTAATATTGTTTGTGCTTAAGCAGGGACAGCCCAGAATTAGGCTGGGTTGATCCTCTTACCATGAACTCTTGGTGTCAAAATAGGTCAAAATCTAAGATGATCTTAGCTTCAACAGATGGCATCAGGGATGATTAGACAAGGACAAAACAGACTGGAGTGTTTTATCAAAAAGTGAGGGACTACATTATGTCAGTCTTTCTAAAGATACACAAGACCATTATGTTTTGCCAGACTGTGGGATCTTTTTTGCCCTTTTTCAAAAGGCAAACTGTTAATCATAAACCATATGGGGTATTTAATGAGCCTCCTAAACCCAGTCTTCACCAACAAAACTGCCAACATCACTCTGTTCATCTATAATCCAACAAATCAATAACGAGCTCCAGGTCTACTGAGCACCTAACTGCCACCTAATGAGTTGCATTTACATACCTCACTTCTCTAACCTCACAATCCCCCAGCAAAATGGCAAAACTCTTAATCCCCCTAACAGATGCTAAGCCTCCCTTTTTCCTTATTCCTTACCCATTAACCCACCCCCACCCCACAAAAACTTCCCCCCATTAAAACAGGCTTTATACCAAAGTCTAGTTAATACCTACTCTCCAAATTCCCTTCTATAACCAGATTGGAGCATCACAACATATTTTCTCATTTTGGGAAGACACAGGAAGAGAGGGGAAAAAAACTGCTCAGGTTACTACAGAATCCTACGCTTAAAACATAACCCAGAGAGTTAGTTGTAATAGAAAAGTAAACAACATGAAAGCCTCTTGCTTGGTGCCTTTTCTCAACGGCATCTTACAGCCTCAGTGAAACAACCATCAAGAGCTACAGTGTCAGTCTACAGTCCATGTTTGAGATGTGCCTCTTGTCCAAGATCAATACACAAAACAATGCAAGTGTCAGGTTGGAGATCTAAATCCAAGAACCATTGACTTGTCTAGGAGGATGAGCTGTGCAGGCCCATTTTTCAAAGTGCTGTACTCTTGACACTGTTTGGTCAGCAGCAACAGATAAATGGATTTTCCGGGCTAATGAACAAAGTAAGAGGCATGGTGGCACACTGGGTAGCTTTCCCGCCTCATAGCTGCAGGATCCCTGGTTTCTTACTGTCTGTGCAGTTTTCTCCAGTGTTATCCCAAACTAAACTGCCCCTAGATGTGAATGCATGTGTGCCTTACGATGGACCGGCATCCCATGCACTAATCCCGAGACTGGTTTAGAATAGCAATATTACCAACTGCCAAGCCACCAGCAACACAATAAGTCAGTCAACTATCTCCATCTTTAGCTACAAGAATGACACCGAGCTCTCGATTCTGGACGAGAGCCGTATTACTACCAGCTACCAAGCCATCGGCAAGACGCAGGAGTTAACCCACACTGTCAGATATGTTTGGTCCTCAGAGAAAGGAATGGCCTGAGTCTTGAGTCAGGCTGAGAGCAGTAAAATTAACAATTACCAAGCTACATCAGCTACACAGTCTCAAGATATCCTCTCATGCATCCCAGCTATTATGGTAACCCCACAACTCTGATCCCTCTGAGGGATGTAATGAAAGTGCTGGTCCTTGAAATCCTCCTTTGTTCCTCATCATCAGCTTGTCACCTGTAAAGACAGCCCTTGTTATTGCCTGTTATTAATTACCTTACAGGCATAAAAAAAAAAAATCATTATAGATGAAGCAAGGCTGCCGGTGCCAGTTGGCCTAGGGCCGAGCATGACTGAGGACATTGAGCCCAATCTCTTGAAAGCTGACTTCTTCAAAACCTCTCAAAGGCATCACTTTTTTGAGCAGATCCTCTCAATGCCAGAATGAAAGCTGCCTGAGCTCGATTGTGCAATGAGAAAGCAAGCTGAATAAGGGCTTATGATGGTGTCTGGGGGATTGAAGCATGACCCTTTGTCCGTGTGACCATGGAAAGGAAATCAGATGGGCTTCTGATGGAAGGGAGTGGGAATTGCTTGGAGGGTTGTATAAACTGGTAGCAAATTGTGCTGATCAATACATCAGACACATATTTTACCTCTTGGAGGCACTGTATGAGGAAGGAACTTTTTACGTTCTGGTATATAATATATAAAACGAACAATACTAATGGCTACAGAATCCAAAAGCAGGTATTTGTTATATCCAGTAGCGGAGATGTGTTCTTGTCACAGCGGTGACAAATGTAAATATTCTTAGCGGCAGAAGACGAAATTAATCATTTATCTACACAACTTTTACTCTGGTTCTTAGTTTGCCAGCTCAGTCATTAACATGACAGATTTATTATATAGATGCACATTTCAATCCTTGCAATAGAAACTTGGCTGAAACTCCTTGGCAGATTATCTGAAATGTGAGGAGTGTCCATAACAGTCTATGAACTGTACTGTTTGCAGTACAGGCTGTTTTGATTTTCTGCTATTGTGACCTCCAATTTTTGCTCATAAAACCTAAACACTCCACACGGACACCAGCGTGGAGCCAGATCATAATCAGTACAATGCAATTCTCAAGCTTGTTCACTGTAGTCAGCCATCAAACTAAGAAACTATCTTTTTTCCAATAAAGCACAACTGAATAGGTTTCTTTTGCTATTAATTTCATTTTACTCCTTTCAATTTTCCCCTCTTCCTTTTGTTTCATTCTCGGTTCTCTGATTCTCTATAAACAGTTCTTGTTTTCCTCTAAAGACAAAGAGTAGCGGCAAGTTTATTAAAGAAAAAAAAATCTCATCAGTTTTCTAAATCCCATTATGGGCTATTCTGAAGTTTGTTAAAAAAAAGAGAGAGAGAGAGAGAGAGAGAGAGAGAAAGAAGCACTGTCACAGTCAGGTGCATTAATAACATATATTATAATATATTAATAATAAGTATGGGCGGCACGGTGGCGCAGTGGATAGCGCTGTCGCCTCACAGCAAGAAGGACCTGGGTTCGATCCCCGGGTGGGGCG
>JAOVYV010000017.1:19268457-19281875 GCA_025674545.1 Hassar affinis | reverse complement strand
CACGCGGACACGGGGAGGACATGCAGACTCCACACAGAAAGGACCCAGACCGCCCCACCCGGGGATCGAACCCAGGAGCTTCTAGCTCCCTTCTAGCTGTGAGGCAACAGTGCTACCCACCGAGCCACCGTGTCGCCCATAGACAAATATGAATACTATATTCCAGTGCTCATAGATCCACCTAAATCATACACACTGCACCTTTAACATAAAATCAGCTGCTTCCAATCAAAGTTTACAAAAGCCATTAAAAAGTTTCAAATATATCATGACCCCTGCAATAACACAGAAAAGTGAATGATGACATAATTTATCCCACATTAATCTTTCTGCCCATGCCTTGTTACTATTACTGCTCTCTGTACACACACCCAGCTCAGTACCACTTCCATTTCACTTCATGACCAAAATACAGCAACCAAACCAACAGAAACGTCTCAAAATCGTCTCATCGATACACCGATACTAAGACACCGTCTCGGAAAGGACTGTTAATCAGTGTGTATGTGTGCATGAAACACGCTGATGAAAAGCTTGTTGCGTCATGTCCTGTGTTGTCTCTTCCAGACAGGATCTCAGACTGCCGGACGTGGCCCTGTTCGCTCCAGACAGCCATAAATTGGAATCGGTGGCAGTTTGGAGTCGTGACGGAGATTGTCGAGGCCAGCCAAGATGTGGCAGCCACTCCAGCCACATGAGAAGGCTTACCCTGGGGTGACAGGCTACAGGGCGTCTGCTGATGAAGAGGTGGCAGCTAGTCAGACTCGAGAGAAACAGCAAGATCACAGAGTGCATGAACCGTCCCTCGCTTGCTCCTCTTTTAGAATTCACTCAGTAGGAGTTTGCAAGAAATGACAAAAATCCTGTTCCCTAAGGCAGCCTTGCTTTTTTTCCCCCCATAATATGCTAAATTGGGTGCAGGGTCAAAGCTCTAACACAAAAAGCCACTGCAGAACTCGATAAGAGAGCAAAGGTTCAGTAGGCTGAATGCGATCTCCAACAAATTAAGCGCAAATTCAGCCGCGCACATAGGCCTAATCTTACAAAACACGTTGATGGATGTTTCTCACGGTGCCCACGCTTTCTGTCAAGGTTAATGGAGAATCTTTTGCCGCTTGTTATATTGTGTGTTTTTTTATTGTGACACAAGAAAAAGCAGCAAAACATTCTCCGTTAATCTTGACAAAAAAAAAAAAGCAAGGACACTGTGAGAAATCAAGCTGAGATGTGACTGCTGAGCAAATAATGGAGAGATGGAGAGAAGGGGAACAGAGCTTTCAACTCCATTTCCTAAACTATCTAGGTGAAGACTAGTATTTTGAGTGATGCTTCGTAGTAACTTGTACGATTTTAACTCAGTGAAATGTGTAAAAGTTGTCTGGACAGAAAAAAAGGTACCATGTGCCAAAGTAAGAACTTTCCAGGAAGAACTTTCTAAAAACGTGATGAAACGTGTATTCAGATTGTGAAACTCTAGTAACATCGAACAGGCGTTTCCACGTCACAATCTGCCTGCTCGTAATCATCTTAGGCTGGGTTTTTTTTTTTGCTGTTTATTTTATTATTTTTATTTTTATTTCTGCCAATCCAGAGAATATGCCAGAACATTAGCGAGAGGTGTACATACCTCTACAAGAGTCAGGCTTTCACAGAACCCAAAACAAGGCCAGAATTTCTATCAAGCTTCAAAACCAAATGGTCACAGTCTGTTAGATATAGAAAAGTACACAGAAAAAGTACACTGCCAATTTCATTTCTGACAAGCAAGGCTCTTTTCCTTCTCGTGAATGGCACTGTGCGTGACCTCGAAGCCAAATCTTTCTTCAGAGAATTTCTTCAAATAAAAATGCAATTAAAGGACATACACCCAAGGTTACCAGAGATTTGGATTTGTGTAGTATTCGCTGACTAAGCACAGCATGCAGAGGACATCCTGTGAGACATGAATGTTTATTCACCAGAAGCAAAAAAATGCTCTTAAAAAAAAAATAGGTTTCAGTAACAATAGTGTGGATTAACACACACGCTGGCAACACCAATATCCATTTCGTCCTATATAAAGCTATGAAATCTATATAATCCCTGAACAAAGCATTGCAGTGAGCTATAAAGGAACGACCAGCTTAAGCACCTGTTAACAATATAATATTTTCAGCATGACGTCTCGGCAGAACGCGAAGCGTGGACGGGCATTCTCTGCATTCCTCGGCGATTCTCTACTTACACAAACACATGGAGGGAGATTACTCACAATTTGCACTCCTGTGTGTAATCCGCTTTGCAGATTTATGTGTATGCATATAACCTTATTATAAAAAGAGTTCACATCATATTATCAGCACTGGAAATGCCTGTTCCTAATAATACAGACAAATGACATTTTGCTTGCTGCAGAAGCGAATTTTTAATAAGACGACTCAACAAAATCCTCTTTATTAGAAACCAGTGAGTCAAACGTGTATTAACGGTCGCAATCCTACTTAGCAGCAATGAGTTTTTTTGTGTTGGATTTTTATCCCATTTTCTCACAATATGGTCATTTACCAGTTCCCACCCACTACCTGGTTGTGCCCCAACACACTTTAGCTATCAACCAGAGAGGGTGAAGTCTAGTAGGTGCATCCTGTTGATCCTGTTGGCTCAGCTGCTCACACTCCGCATACACAACATCCACGATTGCCTAGGGTCACTGACTAACAGCGGAATGAGTCCCAAACATTCGTGTCTAGGAGTCCAAGGGAGCAAAACTGGCCATGCCGTCTGGGTGGGAGGGATTGCAAACTGTCATTCCTGTCAAAGTGACTCACCAATTTTTCTACCTTGAATATTGGTTATTGGCTAGTTTCTCTCTGATCAACGAGGAACAGAGTAATCATATGGACAGTTCTGCTCTCTTTGACCTCCATGTGAAGACAAGCAACAATTAAAAAAACAGTATTAGTCAGCAGTGTACACACTACTTAAGCCATACTTATTTTTAACCAACCAAAGGGACCACATCCTCTTCTTCCCTATTGGGACACAAGGCCAAGGCTCTTGACTTCAAGTTTATAGAAAGTTGGCACAAAACAAAATTAACTACTACAGGAAGTCAATATGTGTCATTGATGTCCCACGTTCTTTCTCGTGCTGTGAATGAGCTTTTCTGCTGAGAGAATTTAATTCAGATTTTGTCTAACCACTGCTTTAGCTGGGAAATTTTCAGTGCCTCAACACTGTAACAAGTGATCAAAAAAGTCTATACACTAAAGTACCAGAAAAGTTAACACTTAAACTATAAGTTAACACTTATAGTTAACACTTGGTAGGTCCAACAGGATGTTGAAGGGAACGTTGCACACCTATCACGCGAACCGATTCTTGCCAGCTGACGGTGGTCACGTTCACCCAGAGTCTTTTTTACAGCCACGCTGCTGTTGTTTAAGTTTGTAAGTAGCCGGAATTCTTGTAGTCACTTGAAAAGCTCATACATGAAAATCCAAACTTTGCTTCTACCTCAGAAATGTTATGATCCACCTCACAAGCTCCAACTATTAAACTGTGTTGAAAATCGCAAAATCGTGACACAGCAGAAACAGCTCTAGAAGCTTCCATAGATGTCTATTGCTTTATATACGCACTAGCAGACGCAACCGGTGACATGCCTAGTTGGCCTTGCTATGTATTTACACCAGAACCAGTTTTTCTGGCACTTCAGTGTACAGTGACAGCACCATTGAAACCTATACCATCCTTGTCACCCAACAACAGTCAATAGAAATCCCAAGAATTGCACTCTGCACTCAATACATGCTTTTGTACACTGAAGCAAAAAAGCAGCATCCTCATGGCCATGATCTTATACACACACAACATATGCTAATTCCTCTTTTAAGAGGTTATTCACGTTGGGAAAGGAATGAAGAGTGTGTGGAGTGGAGCTGTGATTCAGTCCGAGTCAAGAGAAGAGGAGAGAAGGACAAGGTTGGAATTTAAAAAGCTCCATCCTACAACCGCTCACTGTTAATTCACAAAGACCGCTAGCGTGACGTCATTGAGAGAGAATTTTCTCTTTCAGGCCCACACAAGGTCTACGTGACTCACCTTCTGCTGCTGTGAAAGCTCTCGTATATCCCAGATATCCCAGAAGCCTGCTCTTCCCGAAATCTCTCTCTTCAGTGCATTATCTCACCTGGAGACTTGTAGCCCTACGAGCTGCAGCTGTGGCCCGAGTTATTAAATCGCCATAACAGACCCGCATAACTGATCAGCACCATGGTCTCGCTCATTAAGCCTGTGATTATGGGATGTAGTTTCGAAGGTCAGTGATTAGATGTGTTTCCTTCAGGATTGTAGAAAGCAATCAGCGGGTCATGGGCTTATCAGAGCAGTGAGAGAAACAATATACATGAGTGGAATGTAGAGAGGTCTTTTCTTACCAGATAATGTATTCACACACACACACACACACACACACACACACACACACACAAAACACAAAACACAAAGCTGGTAACCTGGTATACTTACTGCTTTCTAGAAGTATGCCACTCAAGGGGTGGTATATTTTAATGGGCTGTAAGTGCAAACAAAGCAAAAAGGCAACAGCTAAAAAGAAATATATGTATATAATATAATATAATATAATATAATATAATATAATATAATATAATATAATAATATAATATAACATAATATAATATATGTATAGTTAGATATAACAGCAAATATAAATATCACGAGGAAAAAGAGCGAGTGAACACAATGAAACGTGACGTTATTCACGTTATTATGGTCGTGATCATGAATAACCCAGCATCCTCTAGTCAGCATTTCGTCGCTTTTATACTCACGTTAATGGTGTGTAAAGTTGATAGTGTATCTAAAATAACATCATATGAATGGCCTTAATAAATTAACATTCTCCAAGTCCATTCTCTATATCCCCGCCCCCGTCTCTGAGATTGGTGTGCACAGTAGCCAATCGGAAACGAGCATGTTTTACTTAGGACATGCGCATTTCTGTTTTGAGGTAATGCTATTGTGTTCTTGGCTTTGGTGTCATTTTTGTCATATTTTTGGTTTTCTTCTCTTATTTACTGCTTTTATAGTTTTGATATTACAGAAGTTTTGCTTTGTTGTTACTTTTTATGGTTGTCTTTTGTGTTTTTGCTTTTTCATCGTATATTGTACATTGGTGTTTTGTTTCGTCATGCGTTTGCTTTTGCTGTCAGTTATTTTTTTTTTAGCTGTCACATTTTGGTTTGTTAATGTTCTTTGCGCTCACAGACCATTGTAACGTACACCTGCACCAACGCTGAATAACAAAATAATACATGCTTGCTTACAGGATCCAGTTTTCATAAAAAAAGGAAAGCCTGTAAATGATCTCCGCAGAAGCCATGGTGACAGCTAAGGGCCATAAACATCTTATACATGCCTCCGTCTGCACCTCATCGCTGGATTCTGAATGCTCAATTACTTGAATGAGAGCCACCTGATCAATAAGCTTTTATTAAATCATGAAAAAAAGAGAAGGTCTATGTAGAGACAGTGAGTGCTGTGCATTCTGATAAGGACTTCTGCTTGTGTGAAAAACGTGAAGAAAACAAAAAAAAAACCCCAAGATGCTGTAAATCTGCCACAGATAACGGAGCAATCTTCTGGCAAGGCAGAAAATAAAATCAGACTTGGCCGTGTAAAGCCAGTCATGGAAGCCCGTGTGTGTTAGAGGAAAGCTCCCTTTTTTGGTGATACGGTCATTTGTTTTGTTAGACATCTCCTCATTCGTATGTCAAGAACACTTCTGGATGTTCTGAGATACGCATTACTACATGGTTACTGCAGGAACATTATTTGTGGACTGCTACAATGTTCAGCCTGAATATTTCATTGAAGGTTCTAATGGTGTTCTCTGATAGTTGGGGAAAATGCTGACCTAGCAGAAATAGCAACTGAACAACATCAAACCGTTTTAAAGCACAAAGAGCTAGCGAGGCAACTAAATAAACACGCATACTGCAACTGCTGCCGCTCGAGCCTACTTAACAAGCAACAGTGGTGCAGCACAACTCAGCCAGAACAAAAGGGTCGAGTATCAAGTCACCCATTTCAATAGGCCTGAGATGATAAGGGCGCATCTGGTTTGTACACAACGCCGGGCGTGTCCTTTCCACCTGTGCCTCCCATGTTGCTATGCAACACACACAACACCATATGCACGGCTGTGGGATCTCAAGGGGGCTGTAGTCTGGGGTGGGAGCGCCTCTGAAACAGCGCTGTGGTGTAGGTAAAAATGATCAAGACTGGTTTGAGCACAAGCTGAGCTCGGAGCGCTCATAACATCTGTGACGCAACAAGCGAGAACCGAACGTACCGCTATCTTAGTTATTTTCAGAATCCTGCTGGGAATGAAGATCTTTCGCTACCGCTGGTGATAAATAACTCTAATTGATTCTGATGTCTGCCAAGTGTGCAAGTTTCCACACATCCAGGGTGTAGAGGTGAAACATTTGATTCCTGCAAAGTCTTGCATAAAATGTGATTATACAATACAGATGTGTCATGTGCGTGTCATTGCCTGCTCCGTTACAAAATGACCTGAGTGCTAAGAGCAAGCTGGGGAAAATACAGTCATGTACAAAATCTGTATATAGAATACAGAAGCCCAAAATGTTCATTAATGATCACCAAATTCATACTGCATTCTGATGCAGTTCAACAATAGATATAGAAATACCAGAAGCCACACTAGCTGCTGTTGCTAACTGCTTTCATACATCAATGTCCTCATTAGCAGGAGCAAGGCTCTCTCATAAGTCAGTGCCAGTCTATGGGTAGCATTAAACAGTAATTAATAGGGGTGTAAATCTTTGATCTGACAGTGAAGCAATTAAATTCATAATTTTCAAACTGATTCAAAAATCAATGGTAATAAATTATGAACAATTCGATTCGATTCAATGCACTAAATTTGCTACATTCAAGCTTCATTGGAAATATTACAAAGCAGTAAATGTATTTCTTTCTCAGGGACATTTATTGTCAATATACACACGGACCTCCCACTTTTATAGGAACACCTACATCCCTGCTTATTCAGGCAAACATACACTGAAACGCCACCTGTGCACGTCATTGGTTGCATCCCCCAGTGTGTATATAAAGTGACAGACATCTATGGATGTGAGAATGGCGAGTACTCACGATTTTGCGATTTTCAATGCCGTTTCATAGTTGGAGCTGGTTAGATGGGTCATAGAGTTTCAGAGGTAGAAGCCAAGTTTGGATTTTCACGTATGAGCATTACAAGGGTGTACCGTGACTACAAGAAACCTTACGACAGCAGTGTGGCTGTAAAAAGACTCTGGGTGAACATGACCAGCATCGGCGTGATAGGTGTGCAACACTGCCTCAAGTAACATCAGAATCCAATGCTGGGGCCTCAACAAACATCAGCGTGAGGACTGTGCAACATTCCCTCCAAGATCCCATGGGGGACCTACCAAGTGTTAACTGTACCAGTTTTTCTGGTACTTCAGGGTCAAAGCAAGGCATAAAATCAGGCAGATACAGGTCTAGAGCTTGAGTTGAAGTTCAAATCAAACACGGTATTTGACGCACTATCAAGCGTGTCGTGGTTGTTGGTGCCAGGTGGGCTGGTTTGAACGAACTGCTGATCTCCGGGAATTTACGCAGAATGGTGCAAAAACAGAATACATCCAGTTCTGCAGGCAGAACTGCATTTTTGATGAGAGAGATCAGACAAGAATAGTCTGACTACTTTGTGATGTTAGGAAGGCTATGAGAAGTCAAACAGCCACTCTTTACAACATTTTGCTGGGGTGGGAAATAAAACCTCTCTGTGCAAATGGTTATTAAAACCAGAGTTAAACTTTATTTTAAATATTAAAAAAGTTGCAATCAGGCATTAAATCACAGACATCCAAGTACTTGAGTGCAAAAATGTAAATAACCACTAAAGTACACTTTTCAAATTGACACATCTGAAATAAGAAAAATAAAACTTTTTATTTTTTTTAGCAATTTTCTGTTGCCGTTCTCTACACATATGGGGAATGGAGATATTAGAAAGAACTTGGCAGATCATACCGCGCATCTAAAGTGTGCATCAGTGTCTTAAACCCCACGGTGTCTCCAGCTGTGAGCCGTACCGTATCTGTAGCCAGACAGTGTAGTACACTTTAGTGCCTGTTCTAACATGTTGCTCCATGATAACTGTTTATGTTTCGGGAAACATTAGTCAGAGGACATGCGGGAGGAGTAGCATCAGTACAATTTGCTTGAAAGGTACAAACAGTCAGACCTCCTATGAGGTCCACCGACATGTTGAGCAGAAAAGCATGTCCAAATACATGAAACCTTGAGGTGGACAGGCTACAACAAGAGACGACCACATCAGGTTCCACTCCTGTTGGCCAAAAAGCAGTATCTTAGGCTACAGTGGGTAGAATCCCTTGAAACTGGGCAGCTGAAGATTGGATGCATCGTGTGATCACTGTGGTCTATGTAATGCGCGTGATTTTTTTTTAATATTATAAAATAATTTGGGTCAATATATTTTGGGCCATATTGGCATCCTTGGTGTGTGACAGGAGAGCTCGGGAGTGAAGCCGCCGCTTGAAATAAGAGAGGAAAGTCAAATGGAGAGGTAACAAGAACCACGCCAAGCACCTGTGATCCAGCACTGAGGACCAGCATGCAGCATCTGTGGCCGTGTGAATAATTACAGAGCGAGTCGCATGCAGCCTTTGGGAGCTCACCGAGCACGCTGACAGGATTACATCTCATCTCAAAAAGGGCACTAGAGAAGGAGAAGAATCCACATCCCTGCCCTTTCTCATTTTTATTCATGCGCACAGCACACTATGGCACGTGCATGAACGTGTTGCTCGACAGGAGGCTGGAGAGCAGCTTGTGTGTAGACGATGCGAGGACTTTTAATTTTTCTATTAAAAGTCAATCGTATCAATGCGATAACTCTCGTTTTTATGAACTGCACATACATATTTGGATTTTATGCTGCAATTATGAATGCAAATTATGTTATATGCCTAGTAGCAAAGCAAAGACTCTGGAGAGCCGAGAGGGTGGGGCTAAAGCAAATGGCTCCAAATTTTTTTGTTGTAAAAGGAGGTTCAACAACCAGAAAATGGCAGCAACTAAAGAGAAGTGTCATGCGGTATAATTTACCACAACATCAATGCTTAATCCAACAGTTAGTTACAGTCCACTAATTTGATTGGTTGTGCGGGGTTCTAAGAGTACCTACGTTTCCTACAGCTACACAGGGTTTTCAGTTTTTTTTCTGAAAATGCCACTTCCTGGTTGAAACGGTTACTACAGTAAAGTTAGTGGGATAATCAAGCGGGCATGGCGGATCAGAAATAGAACTTCAGTTTGAGAATATGCCACTCGGGAACCACGCGCCATCCGATTTCATGTACAAATGGCTGCTGTAAAAACCGAGCCTATTTAGTTTGCGCGGCCCAAAATTATGCGCTCTTCTCTTCTGCTGCCATCAAATGACTGCTTATCAGGTGGTAAATACCAGGCCTGGATGTTTGGAAATGGCAGTAAACTGAAGATGTGTGCATAAAACGTGCATACGTTGTTAGCAGTAGGAGCGGCAGGTTATCACATCAGCTGGCATCATCTCCCGGCTGGTTTAAAGTGCTTTTTATCACCGTCGTGTTTACACCCTGAAATTTCAGCTGTGCTCAATCTAATGACCTTCATTCTGCTTTGTTTATTCAGGGCACAGCATTGTATCTCAGGGTCATAAATACCAGGAATGAGGCTTCGTCACCACCGGCAAATCGATACCAAGAACTGGAGCACGGGCTTCTTTCAGGAGTGACACTCAAGCACGCTGTGTACATTCCTCATTTCAAAGAAAATCATTTTCTCTTCTCTTGCGGTTCTCGTCTTGGCGTTAACAAGAAGGTGGAAGGAGCAGATTTTGTGTCTTATCTTTCATTACCAGAGACTTGCAGCCTGTTTGTCAAAGCCAAAAACTTGATATGTTTATTACAGTTAGCTCACTATACATTACTACATCACAGGTTCTCCAATCCGTGTGGCCAGAAGGTGGGATTCATTTTCTAAGACTGCGACTGTATGGCTGTATTTCAATAGCGGGTTTATATGCATGTGCTCACTCCGCTTTTTGATTTCTGTGCAACATCAGAAGCTTTGGGGATTTTTTTTCAAGAAAGAGGGAAAAAACAGAAGGTAACTGAACGTGATAACTCGCCTATCTAAATGGTTCTTTAATGAATTACAAATTCCACTCATTGGCATTCATCATGGATTATTTTGCTGTAACACTATTCTATCATGTTTTATTATTATTTTAATACGTACACATGGTGCAAATGCTTCATAAGCATTTTGTTCTTGTGAAGCAAATGCTCTTACGAAGCTCCACACACACACACATTAGGATTCTGCCAATATTCCAAAATCACTCATGATTAGTCCAAATCTCGACCTCCCACAGGCCATTGGCGCATTATCACTTGTCATGACAATCAGACTGGTGTGTGAACAGAGGCGTGTGATAACAGTGTTTATGGCGCTTCCCAGGGAGCGACAAGCGGCCAATTGAAAGTGCGGAGAGGTTCAAGCCAAAAGAAGGACGGATGGTGCAAAAGGCACTGAAAAGACACAGAGAAAGCTAGATTGGCAATTGGACAGCCTAGAAAAAAAACAAAACAAGACCAAGAGACGCTTTAATATTCATGGGAAGTGATTCTGTGCAATCTTCAAGAAAGGGAAGGTTTAAATCTCTTACAGCTCCTTGTATTTGAGATGACTGTCACTTGTGGTCCAGACCTCCAACCTCAAAAGCAAAGAAGTGTCTAAAGGCTTCTTGTCGTTTTTCACAAGTGCCGATTAAACCCAGCAACTGCATCGCTTGCGAGCCTTGATTACTGTTTTGACACACCCTATAATTTTGCCATGATTAGTTGGAGACACAGACTAAACCCTCTAATAACATTATGATAATCATTGAACAGAATGAACTGCGATTCAACCAGGAGTTTGTGGTTTAGTTTTCAGAAATGCAATTCGAAACGTCTGACTCGAATACCTGGAAAATTGCTGGTCTGAAGAAATGGGAAAACAAATTGTTTAAGGATTTTTAGGGAAAAAATAATAATCTTGGGGGTGTGCGAGATGGCATCACTCCCAAAAGACGGGTCTAAGACACGCGATATGCATTATATCACATCACTGGATAACAGTTTCACAGCTATACAGTAGTTTTGCATGTTTTCAAAGAAAAATGCTTGATACATTATTTAATGTCTACTTTTTTTAATATTTAAAAATAGCATTCATCCAAAATAAATACAAATATATAACACTGGATGGTGAAGAAATATAATCTCTAAAAGCTTTTTTTCCCCACAGTTCTTTTTAATTAATAAATTTTAAGATTTATTTTTTAATTTAGGGAACAGAAAATGTGATTAATTATATCAATTCTTTTATTTATAATGATAAAGAATAAAACATTAAACATGTAATTAAAAAAGTATCACTACATCCAGGATATTGATATCATATTATACATATAATATCGACCAGCCCTAAAATAATCCTTTAAAGGAAAACTCCAGCCTGAAACACATTAAGCACGACTATACTGAAATATAATAATGTAATGTGCATTATAATTCTGCTGCTGTTTAGTTTTTTTATATTCATGCAAAATTTCTCGGGGTGGATTCTTCCTTTATATCCCTCAATACCAGGCGCAAAATCAGCTTTACATCAGTGTAGCCATGTCGAAGCACACAATCAACACCATTTATTTCATTGTGGTAGAACTAATGAAAACCGAGGGTCAAAGAAAGGCTGATGGATACATTCTAGTGCCTCAGCCCTGTAAAACTCACTGAAGCTGTTTATGAGGGGAAACGCCAGTTTTATTTCAGAGTTTATGTAAAAATCAGTGCCTGCCTAAAAAGCCTGGATTATATATGGTGACTGTGGCGGTGGCGCTAAAACACGGGCCTGTGGTCTACGGCTAAATGGTGTGGTTTTAAAGCCATATATCTAAATCTTTTTACAAGTCGGCTTCTACGGCTAAAGCGGCTGGTAATGGCAGACTTCCTATAAAGCGCTAGGTCTTAAAGAAAGCCACATTAAAGAAGTCTCCTGTGTCCTGCGAAGCTCGCATAAACCCCTTCTGCTCTATAAGATGTCCGAAATCAACGGCAAATACAAACAGCCTGGGCTTTCTGCCAACTCGATCCATGTGAGACGTTTAGTGGGAAAATGCCTATTAGGTGGAGCTGTTAACCACGTGGACAGAAAGTGCAGAAATTTAGTGGAGTGGACGTATACAGTAATTTGCATAAAATGCAAATTACTCAAGCACTCAAGTAAAGTACAAGCACCTCAAAACTACTTACTGTACTTACTGGTTATGGAGCAGCTACTCTACAGTCCCTAAACATTTGAATGAATGTGTGTGTAAAGTACCATGAACTGATGTCCCAGACAGAGAGTGTTCCTGTTACGTACCCAGTTTTCCCGGGACAGACTCCAGCGTCACCCTGACCGGATTGAACCGGTTTTTGAAGCTAAATAAATGAATTTCTTTTTTTTGTCAAAGAAAGGGGTATTGAACTTATCTTGCAACTGGACTAATGTTTAGATCAGCGCCATACAGATCTACCCATGAGAACTAATCTGCTTAAGAAGATAATATTGCTTGGGATAACACATTGCTGCTCTTTGATGATCTTTGGAGAAAATGGTGCTCCTGCTCCTCTGTGATAAGACCTACAAAGGGTGTCACCATAGGAACACCACAACACCGCATTATCTCTTGCCATGACATCACTGCTACTGTAACTCAAAGCATTTCTGAGCAACAATTCTCTTGTTTTGCCCACACACTCCCAACATGCTTTCTTTGTTCTTCAACTAGCACAAAACCTGGATGCTAGCCGACTACAGGAGCTAGCAACCTGAGGAACAACACAGGAATGAGCTGATGGACAAGACACGCACACCTGCAACACATCTGGCTCTGCTACACCAGCTGATTCTGCTTTGCTTAATACATACCTCCCAAACTCAAAGTGGAATAACTGCATAGTCACGAATGAAATATGCAAAACGCTCAACTGTTTTGGTTAATATGGAGACACTGGAACATTGTAATGCTATTTAATGTCATTTTTTTCTATTCTAAGATAGAGATGTTACATACACCACTTAACTGTACCTGGTAGTCCCTTGATATCTATCTATATATACACAGGGAAACTGAAACACCTGTCATTTTAGACCCCAATAATTTATTAGTATGGTGTAGGCCCTCCTGCAATTAATGAAGATTGGCCACCAGGCTGGTCCAATTTAGCCATGAAACCTCCCACACTAAAATGACAGGTGTT
>JAOVYV010000017.1:19238453-19248817 GCA_025674545.1 Hassar affinis | reverse complement strand
AGGCTGGTCCAATTTAGCCATGAAACCTCCCACACTAAAATGACAGGTGTTTCAGTTTCATTGTCTAACCCCTGTATGGTTTGAATAAATCTTTATCTTCAGTAAATGGAATGATCATTTAAAAGGTGCATTTTGGGTTTACTTGAGTTGTCTTTATCTGATATTAAAAGTAGTTTGATGATATGAAACATGTGACAAATGTGGCTCACCACTTGGTGACATCATAACAGATGATGCTGGTATTCCCTTCATTTGAGTGTGTAAAGCCAGTGTCAGAGACGCCTGCTAAGTCATGTTTACCATATCGTGTAGCTGTTTTAGAAATGTTAACAGTTTAGCATCATTTAAACATTTTCAAAGCCCCAATAACTATCTACATATACTCATGTTAAAGATAGTTCTACCAAAAATTCCTGATTGGGGCTTTAAAAAAGGCAATACAGTATGACTATTTCATAACTTTTTATATCCAAATGAGTCAAAAAAAGACATACGCACAGACAAAACATCTACATCATTTACATGCCGAGCTCCATACAAACAGTAAGACATGTCCAATTACCAAATTTCTGCTAAATTCAGGAGGTGGTGTTCAACACAGACAGAAGGTTGAGGCTCAGTGTAGACAAGGACATTACCCCTACCCAGCAGCAGAGCTCAAACATTTAAGGCTCACTTTCTGATTCCCCAGTATATTAATATATCAAGATCATTGATTTGTTGTGAGGTCTTGCTAAACATAGTAGTTGTATAACTTTTGATCATTGTTGTTCTACTGATCAAGTGCATATGTATGGACTTTGTATTTTAACATCTTTGCGCATGGATCATCACACATGTTGAGCTTGATTTAATACAGAAGAGGAAATTCAGGATCTGAGTTCAGCCATTGCTTCAGACAATGCCCCCTACTAACTGGGTATCCTCATCAGTTCTAGCAGATCTCTGCCTTCAGGGAGGAGTTCATAAGGCTCTGCCACAAAAGGCACTGTTCTGTAGCTGGTTTCAAAAGTGGGATTGGAACAGCATGTCCTGGAAAATAGAGTGCCATTTCCCTTGTAACCAATAGGATCCAGTTCTCCTTGGACAATGATGTCACTAATTATGGAAAGTATAATTAGTCTGTGAACAAACAAGATCCACCCATATTCCACAATGTCTCTGGTATAACTGATCTGCCAATATAAAAATAAGTCAACACCATGTAATTTGGTACCTCTACCCAACTCCACACTGCTTCAGAAACAGCAGAGATTATGTTCAGGAAGGTCATTAGATATTATGGGATTCCAGAGGACACTGTGTCTGACATGGGGGGTACAAATCATCACATGTTTTAAGAATATTTCCTCAATAACTTACCATAAGTGTGAGATCAGGCTATCATCCACAAACAAATGGTCAAAAGTTGAATGCATGAATCCAGAAATCGGAAGATCACACTTTTCTAATAAGCAGTACCACTGGATTACCTCTCCCGGGCAGAGTACAAGCAGAAGTGCATCAGCCACACTTCCACTGGCGTCACAGATTTCCAGAAGGAAACCAAAATTAATTAGTTCTGTGGTCTGGGGAACAAAACATAAATCCTGTCAGAAGTTCTGATGAATTGATGAAAAGGAGTGAACGGATCTGGGAAGCAGCATATGTTCACCTATATTAGGCAGCCCAAAGGCAGTCTCAAGCTAGGAAGAGACATCCGTAACTATACCTGTTGCAAATGTTCTGGTTGTCCCCCAGCGATAGCTGCCTAAAAATTCCATTTTGGAAGTCCCAGATTCATTGGTCCTTTCCTGATTCACAATTTATAGAAATTAATGCATCAGAAAAGCACTTGCCCTATCATTCAATCACATGTCCCCAATGATTCCATAGCTATCCATAGGAGCATCCTAGGAGTTCAAGGGAACAGAACTGATTGTATGCTCTGGGGTATCATGCTACTGGAGGAGTATCATACTACTCAATCGTGGATGTCTGTGAGCTTATGCATGTGGAAGGGGCTGGATAGTGGTTTCTTCTGAGCATATTATTGCTAAATTATTGCACCATAAACAGCAGTTAGACAGACATGTAGTTGACTCAGAAGAAGCACATATTAACTTTCACCATCCGTGGTGGGCAGCTGTCATATGATGGGGAGAGCTGTCTACTGGGTGGGAAAATGGATCTCATCATGGATTCTCTCGTCATCAGAGGTGTCACAATCACACAAAAATACACCCAATTTTCACATATCATTACTCAAACCTGTTGTGTGTTATTGTGCTCAGGGGCATTAGCCTGGAACTAAGCCACAGGTGGACCACAAGATAGTGGTCTAGCTTACCTTGTAAGGATGTTATTCGACTACAAGTGACAAGGCCATTACATGCTATACCTTGTAGATTGAGAAGGGTATGGCCCTGAAGAATGCTCCTGGGTCAGTGCAGATGACATTCCAGACCCAGCTCTCATCACAGATTCCCATTGTGAACATCCAGACCGACCTGCACCCTAGCCCAGGGGTAAGAGAAGTAGTTTTTGCTTCAGGAGCATCAGGAGTAATGTCCTGTAATGCCAGCCTGGCCAATCAGCAGAAGTCACAGTCTCCAGAGTTTTACCATGAATCACAACCCCCCCACCTCTGCCCCACCCCCACCCCCGCATCATACATTTATTGCACTAAGGTTTTGTAAATTCTATGCCTTGTTATCCTACTGTGTTTGACCCTCTATCTCCCGGTTTACTCTTTCTGATTGTCCTTTGACCTGATTACACTGTGTCTACTCTGGTTACTGTCCTGGTTAATGACACTGAACTGGTTTGTGATTTTACTGTGATTTTGGACATGGATCCTCACTCTGTCTCGCTCTTTCTCTGAGTGTGGTCTGTTACACTTCACAGGTTAGGTGGATTAAGGTTTATGTACATTTTTGGAAGGCTGCCTGATGGTTTCCTGGCAACTATTGAATTGGAACTACATTACTGACCACTGAGCAAATGTGGAACAAAATCCTGTTATTGACATTCTGGAATCACTGAAAACAAAATAGCAAAAATGTATGAATAATATGGTTAAAATATCCACAAAATGACTTTAACTCCACTGTACACACTGACAGGATAAAGTTATAGTGGAGCTGTCCACAGCACATGGCTTCAAATGCCTATTTCCCCCTCCCCCCAACAGATTCCCCATACTGAGCCATTGACAGCAGTAAACCACATACAAGCACAAAACAACACCCACTACTTCAACACAGAAATGAACATGCTATCTAATCTATGAGATGGTACATTTGTGGAAACCATACCAGAGGATGGAGTTAGCAGAATCATGGTGGGCCTTTCGTTCTCTGTGCACAGCACCTGAAAAACAGACCACATAACAAGTGTTGTTATTATACATTTCTTACAGAATCAGCATCTCTAGATCTGGTAGATGTGATAACATGCATATATCTCTGTGTTATCTGAGCAAGTAATTGCCCCCAAAACCTAATATCTGGTTGTGCCACAACATCAAATGTTTGTGATAACTTGTGATGAGTCTTTTACATTGCTGTGGAGGAATTTTGGCCCACTCTTCTCTGTAGAATTGTTTTATTTCAGCGACACGGGAGGGTTTGTGAGCATGAACTGCCCATTTAAAGTCTTTCCACAGCATCTCAATGGGATTTGAGTCAGAACTTTGACTTGGCCACTCCAAAACCTTCATTTTGTTTCTTTTGAACCATTCAGAGGTGGACTTGCTTGTGTTCTTCAGATCACTGTCCTGCTGTAGAATCCAACTGTGCTTGAGCTTTAGGTAGCAAACTGAAAGGTGGACATTCTCCTTCAGGATTTTCTGATAGAGAGTAGA
Organism: Hassar affinis; assembly: GCA_025674545.1. Classification (NCBI taxonomy): domain Eukaryota; kingdom Metazoa; phylum Chordata; class Actinopteri; order Siluriformes; family Doradidae; genus Hassar; species Hassar affinis. Next base: position 19,244,973 of record JAOVYV010000017.1, on the reverse strand, counting down.
ATTCATGATTCCATCAATTATTACAAGTCGTCCAGGTCCTGCAGAAGCAAAGCAGCCCCGGAACATCACACTACCACCACCAGGTTTGACTGTAGGTATGGTGTTCTTATGGTGGAATGCGGTGTTAGCTTTACACCAGATGTAACAGCAGCCATGTATTCCAAAAAGGTCCATCTTTGACTCTTCAGTCCACAGAATTTTATCCCAAAAGTCCCTTGCATTGCTCCCATGGATGCAATTTTTGTGTTTTTCTTATTGTGGAATCGTATACATTGACTTTTTCATATGGGCGATATAGGTTTTGAATAAATCTTTATCTTCAGTAAAAGGAATGATTGTTAAAAGCTGCATTTTTTTGAGTCTTTACTCGTGTTGTATGTATATGTATATGTATATACATACAATTAAGTTTATAGACAGCAATGTAGTATAATGCAGACCATATCATCAAATGAATATACTGTCTGTGTGTGTGTGTGTGTATATGCATTGCGATGCAAAAATGTAACAATGTGCATTGTGGACATATCACGATATCACATGCACTCTGTTTAGCATGCAATCTAATGTATGTAATATCATTCTTTGAACAGTAGAGGGCTCCACCCTCACTAGCACATCATGCACTCATTCACGTCAGACTATGCCACTGCTTCAAAACAAAAGCAAACCTGATGCAAACTTTGAAAGAGGCAAACAGTGCAATAATAACGAACGGTTGGACTACAAGGGCTACCCAGAACTATGTCACTATAACATACATGTGATCACTGGAGAGTGGGAAAGGGCACCCTCTTTTTGGAGTCACACACCAGGCTAAACATAGCCGAGAAATCAGAGGTTAAAAAAGCTAATCACAACATTTCTGTCATTATGCAGAATGCTCAAAATATGGAGGTTGCAGTGAACAAGGCTGAATTAGCACCACACATAAAAAAAGTGCCCACACTTTAAATCTTGTTTACCAATCAGGACTAACCCACGTAACTGTGTCACTTGGTTGTTGGGTTGCATAAACTCGTCATCTTTCTTTTAATTTGAAGGAGACTAAAAATTCTTTGTTAAAGTTTTTACTCAAAAAAACTACACATTATTTTGAACTGTTACTCTTCAAAAATAAAAAAGCTGCAAATGTATACACTGCAAGTATACAAGAAAATGTGCATTGCTTTACAATTCAGAAATAAATAAAGAACTGACTTTTATAATTGTTCTTTGTTTAAATTTCGTTTAAAGTATTGTGAGAAAATCTAATCATGAATGAAGCTCTCTACGCACTGTTCTTGAGCTAATCTGAAGGTCACATGAAGTTTGGAGGTCTGTAGTGATTGACTCTGAAGAAATTTGGGGACCTCTGTGCACTATACCCCTCAGCATCCACTGACCCCACATGGTCATTTTGCATGGCCTTCATGGCTGAGTTGCTGTCATTCCAAATCACTTCCACTTTGTTATAATACCACTGACAGTGACTGTGGAATATTTAGTATTGAGGAAATTTCAGCCAGCTTCACAGAGCCTGTTCCCACTAGAGCCTCATATTCCTGTTCTTGGCTGGCCAAAGAAGAACCCAATGGGATCTTTTGCTGTTGTAGCCCATCCAACTCAAGGTTCACCATGTTGTATAGTCTGACATGCTGAGTGGTTTGTGAGTGGTTATTTGATTTACCGTAGCCTTCCTGTCAGCTCAACCCAGTCTAACCCTTTCTCCTCTGACCAAGGTGTTTCTGCCCACAGAACTGCCACTTGCTGATGTTTTTTCACACCATTCTGTGTAAACTCTAGAGACTGTAATGCATGAAAATTTCAAAGATCATTAACTTCTAAAATGTCACCAATGACCATGTCACCATCATGGAGTTCACATGGACGTGAACTGATGCTCTTGTCCTGTATCTGCATAATTTTATACATCACTCTGCCGCCACGTAATTGGCTGATTGGATAATTGCATGAGCAAACAGGTGTACAGATATTGCTAATAAGGTAGCAGGTAGTCGTTCATTTGTAAAACATTTAAAAAAAAAAAGTGTGTTCCTTCCCCATTAAAACATCTTGCTCTGTCCCATTACTTTTGCTTAGTTCTGCCTTTCTAGCCTTTTTCAGCTTCACCATATCCATGAGCAGATGGGACTAAAATATGAGTATTCTAGGATTACTAGTTCCAAAAACAGTCATTATTGAAATAAGCTAACTGTATTTTTTGGAAGGAAGGTGTAACAAAAATTCACTCACTGAAATATTTTTATTATGACTTAAAAGAATAAAAGAAGAACTAAGAACAACTATAAAAGAATAAACGCTCCAGAGATACCTGATCCATATAAATAATTTCCAGTTACTTACAGTCTGAGAGGACTACTGGATCCTATTCCAGCAAAAAATTAAAAACAGACTGTATATTAAGGGCCATATACAGTATGTGTATACGGAACCCAACGTGGTCTTCGGCTGTCGTAGCCCATCTATCTCAAAGTTTGCTGTGTTGTGCGTTCTGGCATGCGTTTCTGCTTATACGCATCAATTAGAAACATTTTCTCAATATATAATTTTTTTGTTCAGGACCAAAAATATCTGTTTTGAAATGGCCTTTATTAATGCAACTTGAGATATTTACAGCTTTATAACCTTGCATGGTATTTTCATGAAGATATTACAGGGTGTCAGTCGTTCTCTGAAGAATCATCAAGATTTTTGATTTTATAAAGTATGCACATTTGTGCTATTAAATGATAATAGTTTGGGTAAATTAAAGCATTATTAAATGCTGCAGTAATTAAAAAAAACAAAAAAACAAAAAAAAAAAACGAAGAATATCCATAATCCAGTGGCAGTCACTGACTTGTGGTATCTATTGCTTTCCAAAACTACCCTAATCAACTACCCTGATCACCTGTAGCTTCTTGTCTACATGTCGTAGTGCGTGAATGTTTTTGACTTGTTTAACTGTGCTACTGTGCGCATGTTGTCTGGAGCGCGCATCACGCGGATTATTACGTAACAGAGAGCGAAGTGTGAGTGTGAGTTGAGGTCTCACGCTCAGCTCTCTCGCCATAACCAAGCAATAGGAAGGACATCAAGCCTTTATGTCCTTATTATACATCTTTCAAATAATTCAAACGTCATTACAGACCACCCTATACTATAATCTAAAGGTTACAGGAACATAAGAACAGATTTAACGTCTTGTCTCTCCGCCTCCTCCAAGACTCCAAATCATATGATATATTCACAACGACATTACTGCACAGGCACATAAGTGCATCTTCCCTTACACCTGCTTAGACATTTATGTCCTGAAGCCAAATAAATTCGAGCCAAGAGAGAGAGAGAGAGAGAGAGAGAGAGAGAGAGAGAGAGAGCGCAAGACTAACATTATTTTAAGAAATTGTTTTAATCCAGGCTTCTCTTTAAAACTTACCGCTAAGTAAGACTTTTTGTTAAAAAAAAAAAACAGCGTCTCCAAGTGGACTTTATTTCTCCAGCCAAAAGCATATATCCTTCTTTTTTTTAAACAGCGTACAAGTGTTTCCTCGAGGACCATAAAAAAGAGTTTTAGTGTGCAGTTTTGTCACTCGTGCTCCCGTTACCTGTCAGAAAGAATGGCATGCACGAATTCAGAGCGACTCTTCTTAAAGCCATCGCACTGTTTGCTGGAATATTCCACCGGAAATGACGCCCTGGCTTTTTCTAGATTATTCTAACAGCGCAATAGGACGAAAAGTGATGAATGATTTCGATCATTTTGTCCGCTTGTTTCTGCTGTGGAGATCTACAGTGATGCCACCGTTTCAAAGAACAGCATACATACTTTGTTCCTTATTCAGTCGAGATTAGACACTTAGGCATGGTTTGTTCACTATGCATCAAGCTCTGTTCACTTTATGAGTGCATGCACCCTTGGATATAAGTACTGAGCAGGGTCAAACTGTTGAGCGTAAATGATCCATCTGGCTATAATTGATCTAAAAAAGGTATAAACACCACTGGACCGATTGCAGATGTTTATCTGCCTTTAATGTGATAATGCAAACAACAAAATCCAAGTGAAAAAAAACAAAAAGAAAGTTTAAGGAGAAAAAAATGAAGGAAAAAAACTTAGAATAAACTGATTGCATAAATCTGCGCACCCATTAACTAATACTTTTGGTAAATAACCCTCATCTATTGAATAATGAATGAATCTTTTTTTCCCCCTATTTATTTTTTCACCAAATCATTATCATTAAAATATCCAGGTCTCTGTTAGACAATGGCCGGCATTGTTTATGACAAAATAATTTGGCACTTGGAGCTTTCAGTGGTTCTTTATCTTGACTATCCCCAGTCACAGCTGAAGGAAAAGCAGCCCCAAATGATGATGCTGCCACCACCATGCTTCACTATGCTTATGGTGATCTTTGGGTCATAAGCTGTCTTGTTTTTGTGCCAGCTATAACTTATGACTTACACTGTATTGCCAAAAGAGGTCCCCAACTTTCTGCAGAGTCAATCAGTACAGACCTCCAAACTTCATGTGGCTCAAGAACAGTGTGTAGAGCTTCATGGAATGGGTTTACATGGCCAAGCAGTTGTCTCCAAGCCTTACATCACCAAGTGCAATGCAAAGTGTTGGATGCAATGGTGTAAAGCACCCCGCCACTGGACACTAGAGCAGTGGAGATGTGTTCTCTGGGGTGATGAATCACACTTCTCTATCTGGTAAGCCGAAGGACTAGTCCGAGTTTGGCGGTTACCAGGAGAACGGTACTTGTCTGACTGCATTGTGCTGAGTGTAAAGTTTGGTGGAGGGGGATTATGGTGTGGGGCTGTTTTTCAGGAGTTGGGCTCAGCCCCTTAGTTCCAATGAAAGGAACTCTTAATGCTTCAGCATACCAAGAGATTTTGGACAATTTCATGCTCCCAACTTTGTGGGAATAGTTTGGGGATGGCCCCTTCCTGTTCCAACATGACTGCACACCAGTGCACAAAGCAAGCTCCATAAAAACATGGATGAGCAAGTTTGATGTTGAAGAACTTGACTGGCCTGACCTCAACCTGATAAAACACCTTTGGGATGAATTAGAGCAGATACTGTGAGCCAGGCCTTCTCGTCCAACATCAGTGGGTCATCACCTCACAAATGCACTTCTGGAAGAATGGTGAAAAATTTCCCATAAACACACTTCTAAACCTTGTGGAAAGCCGTCCCAGAAGAGTTGAAGCTGTTGTAGCTGCAAACATCATATTAAACCCTATAGATTAAGAATGGACTCAAGCTCATATGAGTGTGAAGACAGGTGGGAGAATACACATGTGAATGTGTTCACGGGGTGCTTTTGGCGCCCTCTGGCAGCCGCTGACATAACATCAATCATAGGCCTGCTTTTTAATATCTACAAAATTATTAAAATGATATGTTACAAATCCCAGTTTAACCCGGTTACCTGTGGAAATATATCTGACAAGAAAACAAAAACCTGCAATTTTAACATGTGTATACCTGGGGTGTGTCACTAATGGTGTCTAATTTTCAAGTTAGAAGTTCCATAGCAAATGTATATGCCAAAATCAAATGGTGAAAACATGGTGGAAAGTTCAGTAGAAAAATAATCCTGATGACTTTCTGCCTGTCTTTCAGATATTAATTATCCCCTTCATTTTAATTCTGAAAGTGCTTAAATTGCATTCTCTGTATGTCTCACTTCAGTACTTCAGTAAAAGGATGCAGCAATTCTGCATAACATCCTCTATTGGAATTTGTGTCCTATATGCTACTCAAATGGTGGGATCTAGGAGCTTGATATTGGAAGGACTACACCACACATTGGCACCAGCTAAGCCTAAACACAACAGAGCTGTACTCATCCTTTTTCTCAAATTCCAAGACAAAATGATTGTCTTACATACCACAAGACATTGGGATATTATGTATTATATAACCAAACTCTCTGCAGAAACTGTCAGACGGAAACGTGAGTTTGATGGCATCAAGAAGCTATTGCAATACTTGTACGTGCCTGCTGTAGCTGTAGCGACAAATGTCACGTCTGGCAGATGAGCAATCCTCTTTCGTTAGTATAATCAGATATAATCTAAGTGTACTGTGCGAGGTTGACGGGCATCTGCCGTTTGTCAGACAAGTTGAGGTTCTACTTGTTGACGCAAGGTTGCTTTGTGAGTTGGGGAGAAGGCTATTGCTAAATGTTTTCTACACTCAACATGTCAATTGAATGTCTGTTAAAGAGGTGACATCACCCCTCCTTCTTGCCAACAATTAGAGGACCATCAGCCAACGTTTATTACATAAATTAATGAGAGAGGACCAGTGAGTTGCTAGTAACATCTCACTCTTTTTTCCCTCTGTCTGTCAATATATATATATATTACTCAATGTACTCAATGAATATATACAGGGGTTAGACAATGAAACTGAAACACCTGTCATTTTAGTGTGGGAGTTTTCTTGCTGGCGCATCTGTGACCAAGACAGCAACTCTTTGTGATGTATCAAGAGCCACGGTATCCAGGGTAATGTCAG
>JAOVYV010000017.1:19046266-19058005 GCA_025674545.1 Hassar affinis | reverse complement strand
ACAGAATAAGTACCGTACAGAAATAGAGTCCGCAATTGAGACTGCGCCTTATAGTACGGTGCGCCTTATACGTGGGTGAAATACAGAAATAGACCCTGTAATTCAGACTGCGCCTTATAGTACGGTGCGCCTTATGGTCCAGAAAATACGGTACTTATTTCTGTATTTTTACATTTATTTATTTCCCATTTTTCTACTTTTTTTATTTCTGTATTTCCACATATCCTTATGTGTGTATTTATTTCTGTATTTCCACATTTCTACATTTATTTATTTCTGCATTTCCACATTTAGTTCTGAATTTCCACATTTCTTCTCCTAACTGTAGGCACTGACAGATTATGAGGTGGGCAGTCCCTAACTCAGTCTGAAGCAGAACTGGTTAAAGCGGTAGGATTGTTTCGGCTCCGTTACTACTACCTTGGCCTACAGTGGTTGCTTTCTGCTACGCCGGAGCATTGCCAGTGTTGCCTTAGTTAGCTACAAAAACTCTGCTTGTAGAGTTTACACAGAAATGAATAAATGTAGAAATGTGGAAATACAGAAATAATAAAAAGAAACATGGAAATAAACAAATAAACACAGAAAAGAAGAAATGTAGAAATACATAAATGGACCAAATAACATGAATTAATTCATTTATACTTAAGTCATTTCTCGTTCCTCCATAGCTTTAGGAAGACGGGGTGATAAAATACACCAATTTTTGAATTGAACTGAATACAACTGAAAGTCTTGAACTACGAGTTAATCAAATCAGGTCACAGCTCTTCCCTTGCAAAGATCTCGTTCTAATACACCTTTAAATTCTAAAGTGTGAACACTGTCAGATCTTTCTAACAATACAGAGGGAAAAGCTCACGGAGGTTTTGGATTGCACTCTTTAAACCTCAAAATACATCGTAATATTTTCATGTTATACATGTCATTTCAGCTATCCTTGGTCTGAGAAAAAAGCAAGCACTGAGTACTTACCTAAGCCCAGGCACTGACAGATGGGCGTTTGAGACAGCAGCACAGGTCCACCTCTTCCTGCTACTTTTTCACTCAGACAGCACAGAGCCACTAGACTGGCATTAGCAGCGTACAGGATGTGGTTGGGGGCCACATTGCAGTGCGTGACTCCGAGAGCTACAGCCGAGTGGGGCACCTACATGGAGACAGAGAAGCCCATATAACTGTGCAAAGACAATGTAAATGGCTGAAAACCCTAGTTCTATTAGTTATATGCCAATTAATTAATGCATGCCGATAAAACAGTAAACAAGGAATAAAACGGGACATGGCATGCTCTTAGAGGAAAATAATCAACAGGGTGAACACTATTTAACAGCCGTACATCCTACTCGTTTTCTACTGCAATAATGATCAAAATTGTTATAAATCAGAGAAGCATGGCCCATATCAGTGAAACATGTTAGTTCCCATTATTACTATGTTACATCAGCTATCTCTTTTCTCTGCATCAAATCGATAAAGTATTAGGGTGCACACATTAACATGAACAACTGGTTTCTGTGCAGACAGACTATTATTCACTATGCACTATGTTGATTGATTGCTCCCACTACTGCAAAGATTTCCTGGAAAAAAGCCAGGGGGTCTGCAAGATCTCAAACAATGGGCCTGTGAATCGCTTATACTTTGCAAGCGTTATACACTGTGCATCAGCACTGGTCTGAGGAGCTCAGGATTTTGTTAACGATTTCAAAAATCTAGCTGATGTTAAAGGCGTTTGGAGGATTATTACTCGAAACTCAATGACAAAAATCACACTGGCTGCGCTTTAAACGTGCTAAAGAGGATTATGTTTGCATATGAATGAGCAAATATGAAACTGGTTGTGACGGTTCTATTGTGTTTACCTGGTAGGGAGTGAAGCAGTGCAGGGGGCGGATGGGGCTGGGTTCTGCAGACTGGAGCTGGCTGAAGTATCCCAGCAATGCCAGGTCACGCAGCTCGTTACTGCGCTGGTGACGCCTGCACAGAGGAACCGCAACAACAAAAACCCCGCTTACAGTATGTCTACTACAGTGCAGTGCATTTCTGTCTTTGTCCCTCGAGTCTTGAAAGCATCACAGAAAGGTTAATACACAGCGACGTGTCCTGCAACACTAGTCTTGCAGAAGCTACATAATAAAACATTCACAGCTGTCAGCACTTCACATGGCTTACATTTCCCCGGAGGTCCCGGCCCCTTCAAACTCAGAGTGGATGCTGAGGAGCACATGACCCTTCGCTGTGAGCTGATTGGCCGGTTCTTCTGCCAGGGCCGTCTGCGCCGGCGGATGCGTGTGCCAGCCGTGGGCAGAGCGCAGGAAGTCGGGGGTGAGTGTATGGCACTGGGGCATGTCGCCGTAGCTCAGCTGCACCAAGTGGGTGACGGAGAAGAAACGGATCAGATCCACCAGCACCTGGAAGCCATGACCTGCAGGAGAACAGCGGCAGCAACAAAAAGGTTGTAGTTGGGAAACATTCTAATGACATGACAGCACACATGAGCTCTGTCCAAACCCATAATCCTGTGTGTTGGGGTTTTAGTGGCAGTGCCTGACCTTTGACCCATCCCATGGTGTTAATGATGACTGGGTTCTCTCCGCTGTAGTGTCTCCACAGGGACTTGAGTGAGTCCAGGTAGCGATCTAGATCCGACTGGCATTCAGCCTGTCCGTAAAACACCATGTGCTCCGGTTCTCGCTGGTGTGTGAACGGAGGACCTGATAGAAAACACGATGCCTGTTGTCAGCAGCTTTAAAAAACATAACTGCTTCATGAATAGAACCGCTAAAAAAATCCATCAGACTTCTTTTTATTTATAGTAGTCTTATGGATACAGCTTGGGCATGAGTAGTGAGACCTACACACCTAACAGCGGCTCGGTGACTGTGATTAAGGAGAGACATCCGGGAGGTGTGAACTCGGTCTGGCCAAGATCACACTCCAAATACTCCACGCTTGCAGTGCTGCACACATGAACACACAAAGTGCAATGTACAAAACCCAGTCAATGTACATCAGGAAGGTAATGCTTTCACACATGAACATAATTAAATGTGTGTGTACATAAGTAACCGTGATGTGAAGGCAGATTTAATTGCATAGGAAATATAAAAAAAAACACCATTAATCTTAAAATATGGCAATAAAAAATCCCAAAATACAATAAAAAGAGCTGTGTGATTGTATAGCTGTGTCAAGTTTGGTATAACGTGCGTCACGGTGAGAAATGAGAAGAAGGAAAATTGCCTGTGGCGAAAAGGGCGACGGCAGCGAGAAGCAGGTTGAACCAGCAGGTAACACAAGAGGAGTCTCAACTGTGTCTTACTGCTGGGAGTTGATTTGTGTGTGATAGAGAGAAACTATTAATTTGAACAAGACAAAGCTGTGAGCTTGTGCTTTTTCAGTTAGTGCTTTTGAAGCCTTGAGTTGAGTCAAGTAAAATAAACACACCGAAGCCCTGCTGGGGTTCTGCCCGTTCCCAGAGTCGTCCTCCACACACGCGCGCACACATACACAGACACACAGACACCCCCCCACCAAAGTTCTACATTCCCTTTAAAATTGTTTAGATATTTCCTTAAAAGCTAACAGCACACTATTCAATGTGAATAACAGGCGTGGAGGATAATGGTCGTAACTCTGTGCCACGCCTAACAGTAAGAGAAACTGTTCACGTCACAAGACCAAGGTATGGAATAAGTCCGTTTCCACCCACGGAACTATTTCAGCGGCACTTACTGGTTAAGCAGGCTGTTGATGAGGTGTCTGTTGAAGGTCGACTTGCCAGAGTTTTTGGCCCCACACACCAGAATAATGGGACAGCGATCAAAATCCCCTGTGGATAAAGATTAAGACTGTGATTGTACACCATTTATATCAATTTCAGCAGAAAGATAAAACAGCAAAGATTCAACAATGAGACGTGCACTATGTTTAAACGTACACTGGCTGGCCATTTTAATAGGAACACTTGTGCCCGAGAAGGCAATTCACACCATAATAATAATAATAATTAAAAAAATTACAAAAAATAACAATCACCCCTGTCACATAACAGATACATTTGCTTTCAACAGTTCAATCCTATATTTGACAAGCAACACATTAGCCACAATGTGACTTCAACTATTTTTTCTGCTTAGAGTCTTTGTTCTGTGCATGTATTTACATTTAGGCATTTAGCAGACGCCCTTACCCAGAGCGACTTGGAAAAAGTGCTTTACGGTCACCATCAACAAATATATTCTGATACTAGCTCAGATGTCTATTAAGAGTACAAGTGCCAGAACGGAGAAGAGTTGTGAGGAGTGTTTGCCATTGGTAGATGGTGGAACCAGTCGGGCAATATTTATCATGTACACTCCATACACACGTTTTCCTCACGTGATTTGGGGTGATTTTGTTGTTTGGAGGGTTTTTTGGGAGAAAAGGCTTCAGTCTAGCCACCCTAACCCAATGCCCAGATGTGTGAAGAATACAAAAGACTGCTGTCGCATGCAAAGTCATCAGTACTTGTCAGATATTCTTGCAGCTCCTTTAGGTCTCTTGACAGCCTCCTTGATCATTTTTTGTCTTGTTGCATATTTCTGAAGGGATGCCTTGTTCTTGGCAATGTCACTTCCTCCTGATGGTCGAATTTTGGCGTAGTTGGCAGGATAGAGATCCGCTCTGACCACGTGCCGTGACGACCCACGGACCCAATCGAACTGCAGCATTTAAGAACACCCAAATTCATCATCTATTTCTGGGTCCCGTCCATACAAGACAGCATGGGAGAACGTATCCTATGGAAGAGCTTGCCTCTAGATTGCACAATTAGATTAAAATTCGACTGATTAGAGTTCAGCTGATTTTTTCTTGGTAAAAAAATTTCCATTTCCAGTTCCATGATTTAGTATGGCAATGAGTAAGCAGGATCCTAAGGGGTTTGGAGAGGCTTAGATCCAGAAAAAATTAGGGTAGCACCAATGGGCATTAAGGAAAAGAAAGCCAAGTGAGACAAAGAGGTGAAAATTATGATTAAACATCAGCCTCTTGTTCCTGCAGGCATCCTACAGAAATGGACATGAGCACCTTTTTGGTCTGGGTGGATGCATTACCAGCTATTCTGTGCAGCATCTGGTCCATCCCCCATAAGAGGAATCGGTTTGAGTCACTATGAGATCGACCAATGGCACTTCCAGGGACACTCGACTTAAGACAAGCCGATGTGCATCTTACTTCTGATGCGCTTATGAAATATTGTGAAGAGCTTACTGAAGCAGTTAGCCATTGTTCCTTGGACAATGACTGGTCCACTCCAAAGTTCCTTCTCAAGTTCTGTTAAGGGACGTAAGACATGGGGGAATGCTTCACATTGTAAAGTGGTGTTACCACCTAATTAAGGACATTTTGGGTGGCTCTGTGAGGAGAGCTTTGAGAGGATCCGATGGCGTTTAGTGAAGACTCCCTTTCCCCAAGTAAGTGCTTAGCACTCCCTTCTCCTCTCAGAGTGACAGGACCCAAAATATAGGGGAAAGCGGGTACCCCTATCCAATGCTGACTGATAGCTGACTGAAGCTGTAGAATGTTGAACATCTGTTCAAAGTTATCCATGTTTATGTACTTGTTGCAAGTTATCTTGATGAAACTGATCAGAAAAACCATAACTTCCAATCTGCCAAGAAGACAGCTGTACTTATTGCAAGACATGCAAGATATACTGTGTGTGTGTTTACAGGAGCAACCCAGTGAGGTGTATCTGAAGGTGTGAGTGCTCCAAGAGTCAATTACACAGTTCATCGGATACCCACTTGCTCCTAATTGGCCTCATGACACACCTCTACCATGTCCTCCTTGTGTGTGCTGCATTCAAGCCAGATCCAGCTATCCTCACCATCATCACAACACAAGAGGATGACATTGGTACATTAAGTTACTTACAATCAGAAACTCCTTCTGAGAATGAAGAGAGTCATTATCAACAGTTTTACACAGTTTCACACATACAGTATATTGGGCTTAGAGCGTGTCTCAATAAATATATATGGAAGCCTGTTTCTCCTACAGTTTGGGGTAAACGTATCAAAGAATATACCTGTTCTGTTAATGGTACTACTGTTTATTCATTTCCTGAGGTTAGAATCCAAGGATCAGGAACGTATCAATTAACCGGGTAAAGCGTTTTTAAAAGAACTCCAACAAGACACTAGGCACTGAAACCTTTGGTCTTAATGGCTTTAAGAAGGGGTGGGAGATTTACAAAATACACAATGGAGATATAGAAATCTGTGAGTCTTCTACCCATAGTCAAACTTTTTGGAGTAGAATCCTGGGTTCTTTACTTCCTAATTATGGCGTCATGGTAGGCCATGGTAGGCCTTGATCAAGGGTGATCCTGGGTGTCATATCTACTATGCTACAATCAGACAGGATGATGATTTTGCAAATAGGCTTTCTCTAGATTGCCTTCTAGCACAACAGGGTGGTGTCCAACAGGGTAGCTGCACAAATGTTTCTGATCCTACTAACAACGTGACTCAATATATTACAGATCTAAATCAACTGCGTGATCACGGCAAGCGTATTAAGCAAGTTAACAGTGAAGGGATGCCTAACTTGTTAGGCTCATGGTGGTGTTTCTTGTCACCTTCCTGCTAATTTATGTCAAGAATTGCTGATGCTACATATGTGTCTCACATAAGCTCAGGTAGCAGGGACTACCATTAAGGTAACTCCTCCTGCTCCTAACTTGTACATCTGATGTGCCATTTTTATTTTATGCTTGGCTCATGGATAGACGTACAAGACTTATACTTGCTTTAGGATATAAAGATATGTGATCATTTGGCCAGTGGTTCTGGGAAGTAGAATAGTATAAAATAATAAAGCTTGCTGGTGAATGACGTTTAGAGTCATTCAGAGGGGAGAAACTGTAGTTTATTGTAGTTTACGATACATGATTTAATCGTTAGTTTCGGGTGTACTTGTACCGATTTATAATGCGTTTTGTGAACAGTGCGTTATTCTGTTGCACATGCCACATCTCCGCTCTGTTATGTACACCTATTGCATTCAGTTATGTACACATACTCTGTATGATGGCCTCGGTGGACGAGGCCTGCCCTAGTCTTCTATATCTTTCCATGTCTCTTTCTTATTTTTGTAACCTTGGATGTTGTTATGGTTGAGAGTCTTCAAGTCTTCACATAGTATTAAAGCTGGTAGCCATGAAACGTTATTTGGGCTATGAATAAATGACAGACCTAGGTCACAGATAATGTAATGAACACTGTAATGAAAATATATCATATTCATATATCACAGCCAGGCTCTTGGTCTCCTGATTTCTGGTTATATTCCTCCTCATGGTCATCCAGGAAAGATTTACAACATTCCATTTTCTCCACTTGTTGGTAATGGAACACCTTCACGGGGTTCTGTGGCTCTCATGTTTGATATCATCCAACAAGAGGCACACAGTGAAGATCGTGCCATCAGCAGTAGGATGAAACTAGAAAATCCTACTGAAACAGCCGATCTGTATTTGAAGTTAATCAGACTAATCTGATTGACTTTCTTAATTTTTCTACATAATAATTTGACATTGGAAGGTGGAAACAGTTTCACTTTTTTTTTTTTTACTAGTGTTGTTTTACCAGGGACTTGGTACATGGATTATCTCCACTGCATGAGTCAAGACCATGATCATTGAAAAAACATAACTGAAGATGAAGCACGTGTCAGTGTGTGAAAGTGTTTTAGGTTTATGAAAGTTGTGTGAGCTCAAGGTAAGACACCGAAATAGAAAGTGTGTGTGTATATGTGGTGATGTGTGTGTACCTTCCCAGGCACTGAGCAGGCTGCTGAGAGCCTCTTTATAGCTGTCGGATGCCACCAGACCGAGTGCACAGGAACCCCGCAGCGCTGTAACGCCCACGGCTGAGAGAGCTGGGTTACACACGGCAGCCTGAGAGCGCAGCTCCTTCTGCAAAAACGCACATAACGCACATGTCAACCTCAAAATCAAGATGTTCTCTAGTGGCTTTCTGTGTTCAACTTCTGTGCATTATCTTTCCCTCCTGATCCAACACACCTGCAGCCAGAATCAGGATATAAAGGTTTAAAACTGGAACAATGTAGACATTTGGTTCAACCACAGACAGTTAATGCATGTTGTATCTAGCAGTGTTTTTTATGTTGGTATTTAATTAACATTAAATTGGTATTTAATATGACAAGTTGTAACATTTACCTCAAGCAAGGCTACACTGGCATACTAATATGACAGGATAACCTTACATTAACGGTCAAACTGTGACATACTGATACTTCACTTTGCAATAGGACATCTTGCGCAAGCTGAGCAAAGTACTCATTATGCATAAACTGGTTCTCCACTGGTGCAACCGGCTGCTGAATTTTTGCCATTCGTGCCTTGTTCAAATATTAGTGCCCCTAGATACCACACGATAATCTTGTCTGGATAACTGCTAAGACATATCAGGTCAGTGCCTTCACTGCTCCTGTGCTACATTGTTTCATGAGATGCAAGATAACCAAAGAATCAGGAAACTAAAGAGTGAGGTTATGATAAAATAAATGTGGTTTATTGCACGCAGAGACATCCCGGGACCTTATACAACCTTAGCCATTCTTATTCTAATCACGAATTATATATCTTATATACCGTGGCATGTGCATGAGAAGATTTACTCTAGCGCCCCACACTGAATAGATAATGCTAGAGATTAAAATTTTATAATAATAAACACGGTTATCAGTATTATCACAGTATTGCTGAAATGTTCAAAAAGAACTGATACCAGATATGTCCCGATGCCATTATTTCACTTCCGATACCGATAACATGGCTTTTTGCTGATTCTGATACCGATCTTTGTTTTACTCTGGAACAAAAGTGCAGTTCCTGCAGAAACTTTGAGTGTGCTGCACCAGCAAATCATCAGCATGGCACATGCAGAAGCACACACGGTTAATTCTACAGTTACGACACATTATGTGAATAACGTTCTAGTTAATCCTGGGTTTCTCTGACCCTTTTGACCATCCATATCAGCAGTATGAGACGAAAGAACAAACAGAAGCACTTTCCAACCTGAGGAACAAGTTCTTTCGAAGAACTGTTGGAGAAATAACCTCCTTTAAAGTGTACTGCGATTGGTCCAGATGGAAGCATATACACTGAAGTACCGGAAGATGCTAGTCACGTTCACCCAGAGTCTTTTTACAGAAATGCTGCTGTCGTAAGTTTTAGGTTTTGCCTGAATTCTTGTAGTCACGGTACACCCTTTTGCTATGACCCATCTCACAAGCTCCGACTGTTGAAAATCACAAAATTCTCATAACAGTGGAAACAGCTCTAGAAGCTTCCATAGATAAGGTGCTACACATCACTTCGAAGTTCCTAGTTGTGGTGTGAATGCAAACAAATGAAAAAAAAAGAAGCTCTTGAAGTTACGTAGTTACTATATGCCATTATGTAGGTATGTACCCACTGGGTAGTTCCCTTCAATAAGTCCCTACAAGTGTTTGGTACAAAAGCGCCTCATATTGACTCTAACCAAAAAATATACATGAGTTTGACCCTCATGGCTTTCCATATTAGCAGAACTCAAAAGCAGAAGTGTAGAATGCCTGCTGGAAACACATGGAAAACATGCTCTCAAAGCTAAAAGATATGACAGTAATTGCTCTTGCTAATGTGGTTGCCTACAATATGTTTAGAATAAGTGATAATATGTGAGTAAAAGGGGTTCACACTTACACACACCACAATTCTGACACTTTCAGACAGAGTGACCCTAAAAAGCATGGCCAATTTTGTTCTCTTAGATCTCCAAACAAACTTGCATGTATTAAGCATCAAAGTGTCTATTATCATCATGATCTGAACCGAACCGCATGCATCAGATCTTTTTTTCCTCCCTTCTGATATCCGATCCAGCGTTCTTCGCCAGTACTGGCCCGATGCCAGTTTTATGAGTTCATAAAAGCATATTAATCAACCACGGTTTTAATAGTAATTACAATTTCTAAAGTATTTCTAAATCATCAGGAATTTCACCATGGTTTACTGTAAAGAAGACATAAAACATATACATGGACAAAACCGTGAGCAAGGATGAAAACATCACGGCCCAAGGAAATAAGACGTGTGCCTAAACGGATAGGGAACTATCCATATAAATCTGTAATAATAATTTTCCTGCAGCAAAAGCATGAGATGTGTAGCTTGGATCAACGGGACATCCATTGCTAAGGCTGTGCTAGATGAAAAATAAAAGAGAAAGAAAAGTGTGGGTCAGCAAACTCACCGAGTTGAGGCTGAAGAGATGGTCGAGTTCACTAAAGCTCCCGAGGAAACGCGTGAGCGACGTGTCCAGCGGCTGAAGCAGCACCACGCACGAGTCTGCGTCCACTTCACTCAGCAGTCTCCTCCGAGGCTCTGCAACACCAAAAAAAAACCTAAACAAACTTTTCTAATCTTTCCAAAAAAAAAAAAAAAAAAAAAAAAAAAAAAAAAACCAAACCAAACTTTAAAAATCTTTAAAAAAAAAAAAAAAAAAAAAAAAAACGAAGACACTTACCTGACAGGTACTTGCGGACGATGGCCTTGGCCTCCAGTCGGCTTTCCTTCCTGCTCTTGGCTGAAGCTGTGCAGTCGGTCACGGCCCTGATGGTGAGGGGACAGTGCGACGACGGCGAGAAGAGCGGATAAGGCTGCTGGCCCTGCTCTATGGTGAAGCCCAGCACTTCCACGCGTCCGCTCAGGCACGTGAGCAAGCACTTCCCTCGAAAACACAGAGACTGCAAAACACGAGAGAGAGAGCAGAAAATCCTGAGGCGTATAAATTACACAGGGACTTTGATTAGAGACAAAGAATTAAGAAGCTTTGCAGCCTATGTCCAACACGCCAGTATAGTATAAACACTGCAGCTGAGAATCCACAAGCATGTACACGTCTGTGTCCTCCATGAAAAGAAATAACCAGGACGGAAGAACAGTGTCATGAACAAGCCTGCATTTTAAAACCACACCAACATGCAATGAAACCTTTTACCATTAAGGTAAAGTAAGATCCTGTATTTCATAACATCAGCCGACTTAATTATACACACAAATATACAAAAAAAAGAGATTTGTGTTTTGGCTTGTAGCTTTTTTTTAATCATCATAGTAGCAAATAAAATTGTGGTAACATAAAAGTGCTGATTGTTCTGTAGAGCCACGTCATAATTGGATACATGTAGCTAATTTAATACTTGCTTTTTTGGTTGCACTAATCTGCACACACAATCACCATTTCCCCAAATGACTTTCATACTTGGTTTAAAATGCCCTGCTCTTTATTTTACACTTCTCAGCAAAAAACGTCCCAGTTTGCAAAGTGCTCAGACTCCCTGCCAGTAAATTTGCTCTGACAATCGCTGACTAGTGCTATATAATAATAATAATCCTCCTCCTCCTCATCATCATCTTCATCATAAAGTATGTGAGAAGATCTTAGAACAAACAATTCAACTTGGAAAGCAGTTTTTTTTTCCTTATTCTATTTATTAAACCTACTATGACTTAAAAACAAAAAAAGCCCAGGCACAAAAACTGTTCCAGGTGCACAGGCTACTGATTTGGCCACCATAACTTTCAGCATATTGCGTTTAATATGCTTTCTTCAGTTTTATGCAACTCTTTTGCACCGCTTTTAGGAGGAATTACTAAGAACATATTATGATTAT
>JAOVYV010000017.1:19022815-19034027 GCA_025674545.1 Hassar affinis | reverse complement strand
TGGCCACCAGGCTGGTCCAATTTAGCCATGAAACCTCCCACACTAAAATGACAGGTGTTTCAGTTTCATTGTCTGACTTATATTGTCATGACTTTCATTGTCATGACTTATAGCCAGTGTGAAAATTCATGTTGTGTTCATGTGTTCATGTGACTTCGTGTTGTGCTAGAAAAAGATCTTGTTTCTCTCGGCAGCTATCGAGCAGCTTCGTGTACATGTGCGGAGACACAAAGGCATGAGGAAGTTCGAGTGCAGCGAGTGTGGCTACAAGTTCACCAGACAGGTACAGAGTCAGCAAAAACTCACACCACACAACAGAGTCTGTTATTCGCACCACACCAGTGCTTATTATTATTCTTATTATTTTCTACTTAAAGACAGCTTTAGTTTGTTAATTATATCCTCTTGTGTCCAGGCTCATTTGCGGCGCCACCTGCAGATCCACAACCGTGTGGAGAACTACAACCCACGCCAGAGGAAACTGCGCAACCTCATAGTGGAGGACGAGAACACAGAGAATACATCTACTCCCCCAGCCGAGGAGGAGGTCACATCAGCAAACATGGAGCAGCCAGACTCTGGTGCCGTGAAGGAGGCTGAGCAGGGAAGCTTCGGCATGGAAGACGTGATGGAGGTGCTGGTGACGGACACCTTTCCCATTCAGTCAACTCTGGTGGTGGAGCTGCAGGGTCACGGGGCTGATGGGAAGGCTTGAGCGATAGCAGAAGCACAAGGTGCTGTCAGGTGCAATTCTATGGCCAGTTTTGTTTATTTTTGAGGATGCGCACAAGCGAAACGACCGCAGGATACATGCTGCGACTAGCTTTAACGCACGTAGGCATACTTAACCCTAAGTGTAAATCAGTGTTTATAGGATATATAGTATGTTTTTAATGGTTTAGGTTCCAGCTGTACTCCTGTGTTTGTCTCACTCTAGAGGCTCTCTGAGAATAGTGAGGGCTATTTTCATAATGATTTACAGAACTATATGGGTAGGGACCAGAAGGAATTTAGAGCATGACTGTGAGTGTATATTCCACAAATAGCACTTGATGCATTTTCACAAAAATCATTACAACATTCAACTTGGATTTTATTTGCAGCAAAACTGTTCATGTGGTAAAATTTGCTTTTAGATGGCTTTAGTCAAAACGTTTTTTTTGTATAAACTGGCACCTTAGATAATGTGATACTTACAGGATGTTGGTCTAGAGATTATAAACTGAACTGGAAGGACACACGGAAGGCATAGGCCACTGCCAAGGCCAAGGTTTGTGTACTATAGACAACAAATCCAGTTAATTCTTTAACAAAAAATAAATAAATAAAAAATTCCCTGACTCAAATCCAATCCAAAATTCAACAGATTCTTCCTTGGCCAATATTACACCCTTCTACCAAGTTTCATGAAAACTGGCCCCGTAGTTTTTCCGTAATCCTGCTGAAAACAAACCTCGTTGGAAGGAGTAATAAAAACATTGACATAGTTTTGGAGATTCTATTATGGTTAATACAGCAACAGTTTAAGGTTTTAGAGCCAAGTCAGCAGTCAAACCAAATGCAAAATGAAAAGGGAACTGACAGAAGGGGAAAGGAACACGGGACACACAAAGATCTGCGTCACATAGTGTTCACTTTCACTTTGTACTAAATTTGGCTAAATTTGAGCTGTGAATTCACAAACTCTGGGGAGTCAATAGCCAACAAAAAGGCAGGACTTTTGTTTTTCTCTGGCAGTCAAACAAAGTTGTTTATTATTAAATAGTGCTCAGAACAGCCTCTTGTTTTTTTGTTGCTTGTAACATCTTGTACAATCCAGGTTTTTTTCCTCTCTGCATGCTGCATTTTGCATTGTATTGCTCTGGGTGTTTGCCAGACTTCAGCCACTAGAGCAGGTTTTTCTATACACATTTGTATAAAAACACAGACACAGCTTTGAGGAAATACATTTATGATTTCTTGCTGAGCAGTTGATCAGAAGCATCAACATCTACAGTCCAACATTTCACATGCAAGTTCTATGAAATGTGCATACTGCATGGCATCATGGTGATGTGATTGCGCCTGTTACTGAACATGTAGCAGTGCAAATAAAGAAACACAAACCACAATCCTGCTTATTCCTTCATCACACTTCACAGAGATCACTACACAAATGAAAACACAAGGCCAGTATGGTTTAAAAAAATCCAAAATGCTTTTGGCCACAAACCAAAACTAAACATTGTAAGAAAAAAAATAAAGTAACAAAAAGTTACAAGTACCGTTTCTGCATAGAGTACATAATCACAATTATTAGTAATAAACACAATGTCGGCTTGATGAGAGATTACTGAATTAGCACTTCCAGTTATTTAACAGCATAGTGAAAGATTGTAGAGAAAATCAAATTGTGAACAACACGACGCCTTAATCTATTTTCACACCTTCATTACAAACAAACGGCTACACATTCATAAATAAACATCCTCCTAAAACTACCGATTGAGACACGAAATTAATTCGCAAAAAGACGTGAGGAATTCATGCATAATAGATTGTCTGGAGTGTCCAGGTAGACACCGGATAGGATGAGAAACATTTTGAAAAATAGTAGACTTCCTGCACAGTGCAAACCAAATTTAGCGATATATATATATATATATATATATAGCGATCCAGCATTTTATTTTGGTATGTGTGGAGTCTGTCACAATATATAGGACTCAATTCTTTAATTAACAAACAAACAAAAAACTGTGGCTTACTTTGGGCAGCTCCCTTTGTCTATTCAGTTCCCAAGGTATGGATCACTAGGCACTACTTCATACTGAGACTATACTCGGTCTCCAACCCGTCTCCTTCTGGTAATCGGAGTAACATGCATTGCAAATGTACACAACTTTAGTACAGAGGCTTGGGACAGTGTGTGTGGGGAAATAATCATAACCAGCATGATTGCCACCAGACTAATGTTTGTACCTCAAGGTGTGGATTTTTGTATTTATAATACTGAACATGTACCCGTCCTTATTAATAATAACAAAATAAAGACGATACTAATTGTAACAGCGGTGCAAATATTTATGGTTAAGCCATAGCATGTAAGATTTCTGACTCAGAATACAGAATATTGCTCTAACAAAATTCACACTAACTCACTAAATGGGAAAGGACAGTTACTTTCCACCATGCTAGTCAACGCAAAAGATGAAACAATGCTACTGGTGACCTGTAGCTTTCTCTGTATTTGCACACTAGGAAAAGTGTATTTTGTATACACTGCAGTACAGCATTATATTACATTACCATAACATATTATCCCAGCCTTATTTATGACAGAAGCTGAAATATGCTGTAGGGGATGCATCTATATATAGCATATTACACACAGACACACCCATATATATATATATATGTGAGCCTTGTGAATGCACACAGTGCTCCCACGCCTCTGCCGTTGTTCGTTTGGGGGAGCTAATGGCATCATGCACCATTCAGCACTTCAGAACTACACTGTCTTTGAACACCCATGACTGATCTCCTGTGATCACTCTGTTCAGGAAATTGGATCGATCCAACATTTGCTCCAGACTCTTTTGCATTGTTCCAGTGACGAGGCACTTCAGCAGGGTATGCATACTGGCTAACTCGTCAATGCACTAACAAATATTCAGTGTGAATATTTAATTAATATAATATAAGCTTTAATTAATTTACCTGGTGTCTTGATGTACTAGTGCATCTAAAAAAAATAGAATATAGTGGAAAAAGTTAATGTTTTCACAATTTAATTTAGAAAAGGTAAACTGTCATATTTTATATTCATTACATATGAAGTGACATATTTCTAGCCTTTATGTGTGAATTTTTTAATCATTATGCCTTACAGCTCTATGAAAATCAGAAATCCAGTATCTCAAACAGTATATATATATATATATATATATATATATATATGACGTATCTCTCGGTCCCACAATCATGGGGAAGACGATCATCAACATGAGCTACAAGCCATAATGATCAAAATGAAAAATAATGCTTGGAATATGTGTCTTGATGTGCAATGAATATAAAATATGTCAGTTTACCCTTTTCAAATTAAATTATGAAAGAATTATGAAACTTTTTCCACTATATTCAAATTTTTTGAGATGCACTAGTAGATAGTCACAGAATTGAAAGTCTCTTATGATCTAGAAAATACAGAACTTCACATAAAAAGCTGTACTAAAGTCTCAAGCAAAGTCATCAATCACGTGGCTTTTTTTGTGTTTCGTTTCATTTAATTTTAATACTGTTATTAGTAGTAGTGTGGTGAGAATTACGCTGGAATGAGCACAAATCCAGACACAACTGGCCCAAGCGTAACGGTAATAAGAATTTCGAGAGGCAAACAAGGAGAGAGTAAGGAAGTGTCTGCTCACGTTCCTCGCTTTCCGGTTGAGGTGTATGTGGTAAAGTGCATATTTTGTATCAAGTTCAAGAGTAATCAGCGTGCCGGATTCATCTCGCGATTGCGGTGGTTCTGGTTGAGCTCGTTGTTGAGCTCTTGAAGAGCCTGGTGGTGGCGATGGTGACGGTGCAGGTGGATTTCGTCTGCCTCGGGTATGTCGACCGGCTCAAAGGTACTGGGCACAAGGGGCATGAACTGGCGGAAGATACTTACACTGCCATGCCAGAAGGTGGGCTGGGGGAGGCGGCCAGCCAGGCTCCATGAGCGTGTGTCAGGGTTGTACACCTCCACCACGTCCGACAGCTCAAATGTGTTGTCATAGCCGCCGGACACATAGAGACGGCCTCCCAGAACCGCCAGGCTACCACCTACGTGTACCTGGGGAGGACAATATTAGTGTTTAATTCTTATAGCAGCAAGTCAGTGTAGCTGGACTTGTAGAACAACAACTGTATAGAAAGATCTTTCAGCATTTGTAAAGACCATGTGTGTGGAACTGATAAGGTGGTTTAGACGTCCAGGCCCCCCATTAAAGACTCTTCTCCCAAACTTCACTTTTGTAGCCAACACTAAAGGTTTTATCAATTCTGTGGTTGCTCAGTGGTTAAGACAGTGGACTACTGATCAGATGATCATGAGTTCAAATCCCAGCAACACCACTGTTGGGCCCTTGAGCAAGACCCTTAACCTTCAACTGCAATTGTTAATCAATTGTTCAATTGTTAATCAGATAAGTGTGAGTCACTCTGGATAAGGGTGTCTGCCAAATGTCATAAATGTAAATGAGACAACCATCTCCAAGACACTCAAATAGTACGAGACTGAGACAGAACCAAGAAGATTGTTTGAAGATTTCTTTTCGTTTCAGGTAAATATATTCTTTGCTGTTCTCTTAGGAACTTGGGGCTTTCAGTCAGGATGTGTTTCATTGAGTTAAGTGTTAAGCAGGGTTCACAGAGTGGGCGTTCTTCTCCCTTTCGTAGGTGTAAGCATGTTATAAAGGTATGACCGATTCGGCATCTGGCATATACTACTTGGTCTTCTTTTCAATAGTTGTGTCTTTTGCTAAATGTGATGATGGAGAAGAAAAATCCCTTACTTGGTTCATTGGGCTGATCTTGTCCCATTCGTTCTTCTGTGGATCATAGATGTCAATTTCTGCAGAGTCATCCCTGAAACAGAGCATTCATGATAAGTGGTTTCACAAATCCAAAGTGTGCAAAAGAAAATGTGATCTAAAAAAATATTATGGGTCAACTGGAATTTTCACAGTATGACAAATGAGTAAAAAATAAATAAATAAATAATCGCGGTATTGCAGTATTAATCCACCATTTAAAACATACAAGCTGGTGGTGAAAATGAAAGGAAAATGTTACTACAAAATCTCTGTTTTTATTAATTTTTTTGCATTTCTTTGCATTCCATTATGGTTGTCCAGGTTTCCAGGAAAATGCTTCATGTGTGCTTTCTGGATTAACCGCCTCACCTCACAAAGTAGATGAAGCCATTAAGAGTCACTGATTTGGGGGCGAAGGACCAGGGAGGCAGCTGGCCACAGTTGAGCAGACTCCAGCGGTTAGTGTCAGCATCGTAGCACTGGATGGCCATGGCATCATCACCAGTGAGTGAGCCAATGGCGTAGAGACGCCCACCACATGCTGTTGTTGAGCAGTTATCCATGGGGTGCAGCATGGGTGCCAGTGGCTCCCAACAGTCCAGTGTGTGGTCGTAGCGCTCGGTGCTGTCTGAAGCCACCACGTACAGTTGGCCCTTCAGCACACAGGAACTGTGATACTCGCGTGCCTTGAGCATGGGCGACACCTCGGTCCACTCGTTCACGCTCGAGTTGTAGCGCCATGCACCGTCGTAGAGACGCGAACCATCAGAGCCACCTGCCATCAAAAAGTGGGGAGGGTTAAAAGTAGGCATAGTATGTGCAAAACATTTAGGGTTTGTTTTTTCTTCCACATCCCTCTTCAAGTTATTATACAAGTTATTATTAGCACTGTATATTTACATCAGACTTGGTAGCACTTTTTTACAACAAACATTATCTTACAATACACAGGCAAAGATTTGTAACAGCATGAGATGTTTCTCTGGAACAAACGTTGTCCAGTCCTGTATGCCTGACTGTTCTTGTTTCTCTGGCAGAACATCATGTCCCCATTACTTCTCTTACATATAGCCAGACAGCTAGTAGTTTATTTATACTCATGCATGCTACCATTTGAGATATGATCTACAGAGCTCTAAAGGCAATTCAGAACATGAAGGATTACAGTCCTGTTTTTAACCTCGCTTTTTTCAGTTCATTTAAAACTTTTACGTGTTTTTGCATGTTTAATCTACCATTGGTACCGTGTGATGCAAGATCAAATGATCACACAAATCACAGCGATTGCCTTTCTAGTCTTCTTACACTTATTATTTATTTATCCAAATTATAGTTTAAGCCTCATGCCCACGGTTTCCAGGATAGCCTCCAGATCCACTGTAACCCTGACCAGGATAAAGTGGTTACTTATTGCCAAGTAAAATTCATCATCTTCCTCCCACCAGAGCAAATGTTACATTTCTTCCTATTTGCTTACATAATGGTGCTTAATGTCGAAACTACTACACTGCACTGCCCCCATGAATAGTGTAGGAAGACATTTGGGATTCTTTCATGACTGCTCATGTTTTTCATTTTGACTGCTCTCTTTTCTGTTACATATTAAAGTAGTACCTCTGTTTTTGGGACCACAGGCAGCCATTAAACATTAAAGAAGTGCCACATTTTCCTCTTTTATTTTCATGAAATATTAAAGAGAGTTGTTATATTTGTGTGCTGCCACTAAAACAAACCTGCTGTATCTGTGCTTTCTTTTGCTTTGCAAGAAAGAAATATGGCAGAGCCACATGCATTTTAACATCAAATGAGAGGTGTCTGGCTTCATTTCCAAATCATTCGTTTGAATTTCCAGTAGTACTGCCTGAATTTAAGTTTAACTTCCAGTCATAATACTATTACCCAGTAAGTCACTAGACAGTATCCTCTAAATTTATTTGACGGGACAACAAAATGCACTTGGACACGATATGGATAGTCCTGGGTATGAGTCTAAAGTAAATATATTGTAACTTTACTACATACAGCATGAATCATGTGCTCAGTGGAGAAACCTACCTGTGACATACATATCATTGCCTAGTGCTGCTATACTGTAGCCTCCTCCAAGATGGTCAGGAAACTCAGCCAGGTATCTCCACTGGCCTGTCTGTGGGTTGAAGCAGTCGACGGTCACAAGCTCATCACAGTCTTGGTCACAGCCTCCCACCACGACCAGGATCTCAGCGAGACCGGTGGAAGGACGAGGTCGCATGCGCTGGCACGGACGGTCATGCCGGTCGTACTCTCCCGACTGGAAGCTTCGCGCCTCGCCCACTAAACGCAAACAGTCTGGCTTTAGATAGACGAGTGGGTCGCTCTCAACGCGGGCAAGCAGGAAGAAGCGGCGAACGAAGGGCAAGCGTACCTGCTGCAGGAGCTCAGGCCAGTACTGGAGCCTTCTCCGTGGGTCAGCCTTAACCCAGCGTGCTGCCATCTGATAAGCTGTTTCCTCCTTGTCCACACGTAATGCGTCGTCTGACACTAGTTCCAGTAAGCGCTTCCATGGCAGACGTTCAAACTCCTGGCCTTTAGCCAGTTCCAT
Source organism: Hassar affinis (assembly GCA_025674545.1). Lineage (NCBI taxonomy): Eukaryota > Metazoa > Chordata > Actinopteri > Siluriformes > Doradidae > Hassar > Hassar affinis. Next base: position 19,025,888 of record JAOVYV010000017.1, on the reverse strand, counting down.
AATGTTGTTGAGTGCAAAGCGCCGGGCACTGGTGGCCAGCTCACTGCAGGCATACGCCTCTGCAAAGTCCTGGATCTCCAGGCAGTTGGAGACATCAAGGCGCTGCTCCAGGAAAGCACAGCATGCCGCCTTGACTGACGGGAATTGAAAAAGGTCAGCTGCCTTGAGCAGCACATCCACATTGTCACACGTTACTGTTACACGACCTGTATAGCAGAAGTCTACAAGAAGGCCGAGCAGCTCAGCTGAGACCTCGTGTAGTGCCACTCTGTCCATAGCGCTCTCACGGAGTGTACCAGCAAACATAGCACGGAAGTAGGTACTGGCAGCGGCCAGAACGGTTCGGTGGCAGTGGAACTCCTTTCCTTCAGCACACAATGTCACATCGAAAAACTTGCGTTCAGCACGCAACTCGTGAATGCCACGCAGCAGGTTGACAGCGTGGGCTGTATCAAAGAATGGCAGCATGGAATGCTGCGTCTGTAGGACTGGCTTCTCCATCACAGCACTGCTTTGCCTGATAACAGTCACTGGTTGAGACTGAACTCAAAACACTCTTGTCATCTGTAAAGAGAGAAACCAAACATAGTAATGTCATATAATGTAGACAAAAACAATGGCATCAGTACAATTTCCCTCAACTGACTTATTTTTATAGATAAGGAGAAACCAGAGAACAATGACTGGATCAGAGATCTGCTTGAAAATCCACAGATTTGGTGTGACTTTGAATTCATGATCAAAATAAAAAAATACACCTAGTTTATTAGGTAATAGATTTGCATAACACTTATTTAGTGAACAGTTTTAATAGAGGCTACTGCTCCTGTAACTAAAAAACTGGCAACGTAATGTGAATTAAATACAATGCAAATATCACCAGAAGAAAAGAAAAAGAAGGAATTTGTGCCAAGTATCTGACCTCTATATTCAAATTTCAATATATAAATTTCCTCCTACCTGTATAACTTCTTTAGAGGTCTTAACTACTTTAAGCATTGAAGTAGATGATAAGTCACTTCTAGAAGCTTCTTGATTCTGATATTAGTTATGACGAACACATGTGACTGTCTTAAAAAACAGCTCTTTACTGTCTAAAAATACATCTGGGGTGTCCATTTCCACAAAGTGAGGAGGGGGGAAGAACAGGGGTGTCCAAAGGCCGGCCCTCGGGCCAAATGCGTCCTGCAGACAGATTTATTTGGCCTGTGGCATCACTCTTAAGAATACATTATTAGTGGCCTGCCAGCACATCGCAGTTTTAAATTTCACCTAATGGAGACGGCAGGACGTAAATTTATAGTATGTTGCAACACCCTGTTATTGAAGTTAGCTTAAGACCCGTTTCCTCTGACCTAACCTGCAAATTAATTTGCAGAACAAAATTTTGTGATGGCCACAGCAAAAGAGCACAAAATAACTAATAGAGAACTGAGGACTTATTGTCAGAATTGGTTGGATTTCCAGAGTCTGAAGGGCCAGACAAGAGGAATGGATTTATTTCAGTCTGTCTGTTCAACAGTTGAAAACATGAGGGACAAACTGTGTGTGAAACAGCTACAGATGATGCACTAGCGATGAGGAGTGAGCGGAGTGGATTAGCCTCACTTGTTTGCAGCAAAGTCAGTCACCCCTGATTACTGAAACTCTTCTTTTCCACAACCACCCCCAATATCCTTAAGTCTACAAACAGGCACAGGCCTTTTAGATCTAATAAACATATGCACAAGGCATATAATTCATAACTGCTGTAGCTAGGCTGGGAGTAAACAAACTTCATAAGCTAAAGGTTTGGAGATATTTTTAAAGACAAACAGAAATGCCACGTGAAAGCTCCAAGCAATTCAGAGGTTATGTGCTTGTTAAGTTGATACTGTGGCCAAACATGAAATTACCATTACTTTTTTCCTACTTCAAATGTATCTGATCAGTCAAAATTGGACATTTAATGTTTACTTCTTTATTTTGCCAGTGAGGAAAACTAAGCTTTGTGTACGATTTTCATCAACATTCTTGTGCAAGATTTTCATCAGCCAGTTTCCAGTCACTAATTATACATTTTTTCCTGGTTGACAAAGTTTAAAATAAAATGGATAAAATTAATGCTTATAACATTAAGTTTAGGTTCACAATAATTGGTTCTGTATGGACTAGTTTCAAAACAGGTTGTTAAACAACCAGCAGTCTTGTGTGACAGAAAAAAGAAAGCTGTTGCCACTGAGCCTAGTTCACTAATTCCACATATAAATCCAACTATGTTGCCAGCACAACTCTAAAATACAGAACACTGTGGCGAAAAAGGGCTTTTCAGAAATTGCAGTTACATCATATATAATGCATAATAATATAAAGTTATATTTCCCTGTACAGGTACATGATTCCTTAGAAAAAAACCAACTATTTACTACCAAAATACTGACTTTCTCCATTAATCAGATTATTAAAGCACTATTAAACTTCAGATGCACTTATAACAAGACCGCTGCTCTGTAAATTCCTATTTTTTTATGTAGGAATACTGGATAAGCTGGTTATACTCACAGTAACTTTCTGTTTAGACTTTTCTGAGAACTCTCATCACGATGAACCCCAGACAACAAAGTCAGCAAGTGTGAGTCTATCTGTTATCCAAACAAGCCGGCAAAAGTCAAAACTAGAAAATAACCCAAGCAATGGATACTACAAGATGTCAAAGTTTGGAGCTAATTTTAAAATACAACTGAGGACTAAGATAGAGACTTGAACACATTACCAGGGACCATGTCTGTCTGAATCAGGGAGTTTTGAGGTTTGAGAGATGGGATCAGTACCAATTCTAAAAAAAAAACTCACCAAGGCTTGGGATCTGGCAGGAGTACGAGATAAGACTGAGGCAGATTAACAGATAGGACAAATATCATGGCCTGATACAGGAGAAGACAAAGACCAATCTGTGTCACAGGCTGAGCAAGGGCCAGGATCTGTGTCACAGGCTGAGCAAGGGCCAGGATCTGTGGCACAGGCTGAGCAAGGGCCAGGATCTGTGGCACAGGCTGAGCAAGGGCCAGGATCTGTGGCACAGGCTGAGCAAGGG
>JAOVYV010000017.1:18981625-18993543 GCA_025674545.1 Hassar affinis | reverse complement strand
GGCCCTACACCATACTAATAAATTATTGTGGTCTAAAATGACAGGTGTTTCAGTTTCATTGTCTAACACCTGTAAGTAGCAACAAAATATACAGTTCCTTGTGAATTATTGTGTGTGGCATGGTGGTGTTGTCACCCATGGTGAGAAGGGTTAGATTCCCTGGACTGGTGGCCAGGGGATCATTTCTGTGTTCAGTTTGTTTGTTCTCCCCATGTCAGTTTCCTCCCACAGTCCAAAGACAGTTGAATTGGAGAGACTGAATTGCCCCTAGGCATGCATGTGTGTGAATATGAGTGTCTGTGATGGACTGGTGATCTGTTTTTCTGCCTTCCAGGATAGGCTGCAGCATCCCTGCGACCCAGGATAAGTAGCTTAGATGATGAGTGTCAGAGAATAATAGACAAAAATGATTTAGATTGGAGAGAAAACAGAAAGGCCTATTTAAACATAAGCCATTTTAAGGACCATTCTCTTTGCTTCTGTTTTTGGTAATGATTCTCTTCTCTTGAAGAACAGGACCCCATTAGCATTTGCATTCTCACTTCCTCTGATCCCTTGTTCGATTAAATCAGACGGGCTTGGATATCAGCTCCTCACTTTCATTTCTCTCATATCAAAAGGGTGATTATGATTTGCCTCTCTATGTTTCAGCTGTGCAGCCGAATAAATCATGTGGCGAGGGTGGCGGGAGAAAGCATGGTCATAAATCAAGATTACCATGTCAGTCTGTGCAAATGTATGAAAGGGAATCTGATTTATTTTTGCACATGCTGTTGCTGATCAAGACCACTTCCGTTTCAAAAGCATGAACAAATACAGGTGAAATGTTGTCCATGGCTGTTAACAATGGATTTATCAAAATAGGATCTCTTTGATCATAAGAGTAAAAATGTTATAATAATCTTCACCATTAATGATAATTATTCTGTTCCTCTTACAAAATAATATGTCAAAATTGCAAAAGACAGCTATGCAAATGTTGCTTCTAATAGTTAGGAAATAGTTAGATGTAATTACCATGTATTTGATTAAATATCAGAGTTATTGTGTATTTAAAACTAAAATTCTTCTATAAAGAGTGTCTACAAACAGAAAATTGGTTTAAACTGCTTTTCTTCATATATGTTATTATGTATTTGATCGCCAGTGGATTAAAGGAGTTTCTAGTAGAATGTGAGAGCCACTACAGAAAATTTTAAATACTCATTAATGCAGGACAGAACTTAGGAGAGTGAGGAAATTTGTGTTTGGTAGATTATTACTTTGTTGTAACAATGCTTCTTGGCAATAAATCTTATGCCATTGGAAAGCCTGTTAATTTCCCTTTTAAATGTGGGATGAGCAGTAGAGCTGAGAATGTGGGTTGCGCCTATGAAAAATTTGCCTAATCTTCTCGGCCATTGCCAAACAGCTTATGATGAAATTCTGCAACCAGTGGAAAGCCCATATCTCCACTGTCTGGGACTGAACTCTATCCTCCAAGATGACAATGCTCACCCCTATAGAGCGGGGTTTATCAGAGACTACCTCCAGAATTTGGGAGTGGATAGGATGGAATGGCCTGCCAGCAGTACTGACCTCAACTCCACTGAACACTTGTGGGATCAGCTTGGGTGTGCTATTTGTGCCAATACAACCATGTTGGCTGACTTGCGACAAATGCTGGTTGAAGAATGGGATGCCATCCCACAGCAGTGTGTGACCAGGCTGGTGACCAGCATGAGGAGGAGGTGCCAGGCTGTTGTAACTATTTATGGTTCTTCCACACTACTGAGGCTCCTGTTTGTTAAAAGAATAAATTGTTAAATTGCCAATGTCTTGTTTCTTCAAATTTCAATCATCCAGTCCACCAAACACCAAATGAGTCAATGGCAGAATGAGCTGCTTGGCCTTTTTCAGAGAGGATTTGGCACATTTTTCATGGGCACAACCCACATACTCAGCTCTGCTGCTCATCCCACAAATGCATGTTCCTTACAAAAGGGAAATATTCCAACAGTATAAGATTTATTGCCCAGATGCATTGTTACAGCAAAGAAATAATCTACCAAACACAAATTTCCTTACTTTTAGTGCTATGTTTAATTAGCTAGTTATGTACACTAATGCAAGTTAAAGGCCAACTCACACTGGTGGCGTCATGTCAAGTGTCAGGTCACAAGTCATATCAAGACCTTATTAAATTCCACATTAATAAGCTGTTTAGCCAATGCAGGCTGAGAGATGTCTCAAATCCAAGCCACTGTTTTATCCTATTTATGTCTAGTGTAAATGACACAGAAATGCACTGAAATCTGTGCACTTTAAGTAACATCACAGCTACAAAGAAATCATGATTGTGTAACCCGTAGTTGCAAAGCAAAGCCTTTGTTGGCTATGTTACTCGCGGGGAAACAGACACAAGCACAAAGATATACCAGTTATTCTCTGTCCTGTTGTCACATCTTTAGGTAAATGGTTTTGTAATTACAGTTGGTAGACCAGAATAGAACATTAAATGGTTAAACAAAAAATAAAAGCACCCTGCAGGGCAACAACCTGGGCAGGTTGCCAGCCCATGACAGAGCAAACATTCACACACACATTCACACACACGCTCAATGTAGTATCTCCAATTCACCTTTGGAGTGCAATTGTCTTTGGACTATAAGAGGAAACTTGCACAGACACTGGAAGAACCTCACACAGAAAATACTCTGGCCACCTGGCTTGGGAATAAAACCTATGGAATGAAACCCCTTCTTGCTCTGAGTTGACAGCACTACCCACTGTGCCATCGACTTAAATCTCATAATCAAATGTTTGTTTGCTTGAGTTGCCAAAATCTGATTGACAAATTGAGCAAACTGAAGTGTGCTGTTGTTGTTTTGCTGCCAGAAGCTTGTACTGTAGCTGAGATATATCTGGTGTGGATTGACTGAGGTCTTGGTGTGACTTTAATTACTGTGCAGCTCCTTCCAGTGTTATATCTATGCATGTGACCGCTACCTGGACGTTTGTCTTCTACCACTCCCCACCTCTTCCTGGGAACCTAGCTTTCATGTTAATGGCATGGTCTGCAGTTGGGTTTGGCATGCTGTGTCTCATTGTAATCTGACTTCCCAACAATTATAATGTATGCAGTCTTACCATTATTCTGCACTGCATGCTCATGGTGTGAGTCATTGGCATTACGTCTATCTCTGTATGTTTGCTTTGTAGTCCAGAAGCAAGGCTCCAGTTCTTGCTGCAGATCCGGAGGTGTATCATACTGCTTTGAGCCTCTACTGTATGCAGATTCACTCTGGCCTCGTTTTAGCTTGCCACCTTCATTTGGCTTCCATTTTGCTGCTAGCTAACCTAACTTTTTCCAGTGGTCTCTGATCTGTTGCCAATAGTAATTCACAGCTCTCTCCCCTCATACTGTTTGGGAAGCTATGCCTCTGCTCCTTGGTATGTATATGCAAGTTTGCATTAATTTTAATTAAATTGTAGTTTGAGATGAATAATATAACTATTTTGTGTAATTTGTAGGCATTTGTAGGCCAGGCTGTGCACAATGATGGGTATCCTAGTTCACTGTCTCCACTTTCCATTGCTGCTGCTGCTTTGTCTCTGCTTTGGTTTTGTTTCCATTTTTTTTGTCTCTGTACTGCATTGGTTCAGCTCCACGGTTCTGTCTGTGCTTGTCACAGCTGAGCGTGCAGAAGCTGCTTCACCTCTGTCAGTTCTGTCACTGTCCAGTTAGGTTTTTGTCGATTTTCTGCTTGATTGTCTTGTTTTCTTTGGAGTTTGCTGGTTGTCTGTCTTAAAGATTTATTTTCTCTGTCCATCCTATGTTTCATTGCCTTGCATTACTATTATTATTATCAGTTTTGTGTTTGGTTGTTGGTCCATGCCTTGTGTATACATGGCTAAGCAACAACTGGCCTGCTTCATTTTCCTTTCCTTAATTTGCTTGTTGTTTTTCTTGCTTTCTTTCTTGCTTTATTGTGTATTTTGTTTTCCTTCATTTTCCTTCAACTATGTATCAGTGATAAGGTTGCTAGGACTTCCCTCCTATCCATTCTTCTAGCCCAGTATACAGTACTGAGTTGGGGTGGCTGGAAGAAAACTCCAGTGTTCATCCCAGGTTCAAAAGATATGAAACAAGGCACTGGTTATTATCAATTTGTCTGCTTGCCCTCCACACCATGTGATTCTGCTAACTGTTGTTCCTCTCTCGTTCACTGAACAGAAGCTGTTGGGCAGGCTGAACCCATCTGGTGGACTCCCTTTACTGGTCCTTTACTGCAGAGCACTCAGAGTCTCATTTGAATTGTGTATTCCCGTGTGGTGTGTAGCATCAGGATCTGTCTCCTTCACTTAGTCCCATCTGTAAGCCCCAGCCATGCTCCTTGCTTCCTCTGCTTAGTGTAGGTTACTGAGTCTATAGGGATCTGTGCAATATTTTACATAAAGTTAACTTGTTTCTGTGATTCTGTTTTCATGTTAACATTGTCTGTGTCTAGTCAAGCTGTTATTGGCGTACTCGCTAATTAACTGTTGAATTTGGATGTTTGTTATTTAAAAGAAAATTGTTAATAAAATGTGTACATCAATTGTGTAATCACTTCTCTGGCCTTTTAAGCGTTTTCAAGCCAGTGTGACCATGTTGGGCTTAAGTGGTTAAGCCTAGTGGCATAGTTGATGCTATACACATTTCATGATTAAGTAGCAGATTGCACATGATACTCTTAAAATGTTTAACTTTATGTTTTGAATTATATGACAGCTTTGCAGCAACATTATATTCATAAGTGTCTATTAATGTGTGCTCCTTTTTTCAAAATAAATATCCATGCAGACTTATCTGTACAAAATGCTCTACCATCAGTGTAGCAGGGTATGGAATGAGTGGCATATAAACTATAGTCACAGAATTGAGGTTTATCAAATCACCATGAAGTGTATTAAGGTTAAACATACATAGCAAATATCAGTAAAATAAGTATGGTTTTTTCCCCCCCTTTTTCTGAATCAAAAGGTACCAAACAGTACCGCCTGTACCAATCATCAAATGCTAGGAGATAGATGGTAACTGATAGATGGTCAGTGCTAATGGGATGTGTAAGTATTATAATAAAACATTCCTTTGTGATGCTTCACTGATGACTGTTCTTTGCAATGTGGATGTTCACATTGTCCATTAATCATTCATTTTACCCTACTGATGACTGATTAAATGTAATTGTGAAAAAACTATCTAGGTGCTGCAAAATGTAAAAAAAAGCTACAAAAAGAGCAAATGATATATGTTTCTTCATCAGAAATACAGGTCCCATTCTTTACATGTTTCTGCAAAATAAATCTTGCTGATATTCACAGGCTTTAGGTAAGATACATTCACAAGCTCTTCTGATTATCTACAAACTCCACAGCTTCTACTTTTAATGTGGTGTAAAAGTCTTTCAAAATAGACACACCTCCGACAGGACTTAAATTGCAGTCTGGTTTAAACAAGTGCATATCCAATCTTCTGTGAGTGTCTTTCGCCCACACACACATCTGTGCCTTTGGGCATGTTTGAAAGGCTGATGTTGATTAGCATAGCTTTGAATAACTGACCGTGGGTCTGCTCGATTAAACACCTGCAGCCTTGGCCTCATCACTTCACAGATTCATCAGACACAATACGCATTTCCACGTGAAAGCAGGAAATAAACCCTAATGACCCGCAAAACCTATTTTTACAGTGCAAAACACCTGCAGCTGGATCATGCTCTCACTGGGAAGTTAATACTAAAATTTCACAACCCTGATTAAGTAATGATGAAATGATTTCAGAAATTAAAAGCTAAATGTTTTTTTTTTCTGGGCTTCTGGGCAATAATACAGGCAATAGTAATTATCACTAAGTGTACAAACGTTCCCATTTGGGTATATTATGTAAACCCCAATTCCCAGTGGAAATATGATGCACTGAACAGATCTATGAAAGCAACACACTACCCATAAAGCACACAAATTCACAATTTGCTTCTCTGCAGCATGAAACATTTGCTAATTAGAAAGATGTTGCAAAGCCAGGTTACAGTTTGTAAGTGCACATGGGGACAAAGATATGTCCTCTGGTCTAATGAAACAAAAAATTGAACTGTTTGGCTGTAATGACCATTATGTAAGGAGGAAAAGGGGGAGGCTTGCAAGTCAAAGAACACCAGCCCAACCATGAAGCACTGGGGTGGCAACATCATGTTGTGGGCATGCTTTGTTGCAAGAGTGACTGGTGTAAATCACTAAATAAATGGAATTATGAAGAAAGAAAATTATGTGGATATATTGAAGCAACATCCCAAGACATCGGTCAGGAAGTAAAAATGCAAATGGGTTTTCCAAATGGACAATGACCCCAAGCATACTTCTAAAGTTTTGGCAAAATGGCTTAAGGACAATAAACTGAAGGTAATGGCATGGCCATCACAAAGCTCTGACCTCAATCCCATAGAAAATGTATGGCCAGAAATGAAAAAGCCTGTGTGAACAAGGAGGTCTACAAACGTCATTCAGTTACATCAGCTCTGTTAGGATGAATGGGCCAAAAGTAGAGCAACTGATAGCATACACAAACACCATTTCCAGAAAGGTTTGGACACTTTCTACAAATGCAATTAAAACTGAAATTTATAGTTTCTATATAAAAGGTCAAAGAAAAGATTTTCAGTGTTTTCATTGATGACCTATTTGTTAAATATAAGCAAATTTACAAATTCATAGCTGCAACTCACTCAAAAAAAAGGTGGGACAGAGACAAAATAAGACTGAAAATGTTATACAGGTAACACTGTAAGGTTCCACAACTAGCAGTTTAAGTGGTAACCAGTGAGGTCATCAAGATTGTGTATGAAAGGAGTATCCACCAAAGCCTTAGTCTGTGCAAGCAAGGATGGGAATTTCATGAGAGAATTGTCAGTCAGTTCAAATACAGTGTTTCTCAGCCCAAGATTGCAAAGGATTTTGGTCTTTCATCATCTACAGTTCTGATATCATGAAAAGATTCAAAGAGTCAGAGGAAATCTTGCTGTGAACTTTCTAATCCCAAACAATTAATAAAAGGTCATGTGACCCAGTGGTAAACATGCCTCTGTCCCGACTTTTTTTGAGTATGATGCAGGCATCAATTTGTTTATATTTAACAAATAGACTTATGTTCCTCATTGAAAATATATATGTCAATCATTGGAAAAAAGTGTGTTTGTGTGTGTGTGTGTGTACACATATGTGTGTGTATGTGTTCTTCCTGGTGATCATCAGATAATTTATTACATCTCCACACTCTCACCATGTTATAAGCAGATTCTTCTCAGGTCTCTGAAGGCTTTTCTCTCCTGTTTAAGATAAGATAAAATAAGATAATCCTTTAATAGTCCCACAGCAGGGAAATGCACAGATTAATTGGCCTGGTAACACATGACTGACTATAGTTAGCAACTGAGTAATTATTCCAACTTGTCTGGGAGTGAAAAGGGATTAATGCTGATAGAAAATGAAATTGCACTGACATCTTCCTTATTAGTAAATGAGCTCTGTGTGAAATTGATGGGAATTAATGCTGGGTAGAAGTTTCCATGATGGGACACTTCACTAGTTTCTACAACAAAATGAAATGAAAACTGACTAAAAGGTGACATGGTAGTTTTTGTGGAGAGTTATTTCGGAATTACTTCAAAATAAGGGTTGGGCACTTTAGGTGCTCTAATTCAATGCAATGATTCTCAATGCATACTGATGCATCTTAACTTTACTTGGTGACCACCTTGAACTTTTAAAGCACAAGTAAAATGTTATACTTTGGCTTCAAATCTTTTGCAGTGAAACTTAAAAATAATTCACTTGCAATATCTGAGTTATGTGGAAGATTAGACACTGTTGAACAGGAAATACTTCATCTTGTATGAGAGAGCTTGGATACTACACACCTCCTATCCTTTTCTTTTTGTCCTTTTATTTTCCCAGGTTTCTAACATCCACCCAGCATGCTACTGAGCCAAGGGTCTTATATTTGTCTGGTAGACTTGTGGTCAAATGTACAGTGTGTCCAAAATTATTTGTTTATTCTCAGTTACCTTGTACATTTGAATAATTCTATTTTTATTGAATTAATGTGTAGGGAGAAATTTCTTCTTTTGCTGTTTCAAGTTGGAAGCATCTTACTGTTATCAAAAGCTCACTATAGCCCAAGTGAACCTTGAAAAAGATCCTCTCCAGATAATGCAAGTCCTTAGAGGTTAAATCAGCAGTGTGACACAGAGATTCTCTCTAATGCTCTTCCAGTGTCCTTTCAGTGTTCAAAGCTGGCTTGACAGGGTTTTGTTGGGTTAAGATTAGCTCTGATATCCTACAAAAACCTCTTCGAAACGCTGCAGGTAGACCAGATTTGTGATTCCCCACACATCTTGTTGTTTGAGAGAGATTATTTAATATTATATAAAGCCAGAATTTTTTATACCAAGAATTATTGATTACCTGAGAACTCCACACTTACAGGTTCTCTGCCTTTTTTTTGCTTTGCATAAATTTTCTTACTAACAAGCAAAGATAGACCCATGGACCTGTTCTAGCTTTAAGTCAATCTTTTAGTATGAAAAGAAAAATGATCATTTTCGAATAAAAATAGTGTTTACTCTCTGTGTGGAATTTCACATGTTCTCCCTGTGTCCATATAGGTTTCCACTGGGTTCTCTGGTTTAGTGTCACCAGGCAAAAGCATCCTGGTATGTGGATTGGCTGCTCAAAAAATTGCCCCTAGGTGTGAATGAGTGTGTGTATCAGCATCCCATCAAATTGCACCCAGTTGATGACCTTGACCATGAAAAAGTTATTGCTAATGATGACTGAATGATTAACACTGGAAACTACAGGTAGAAATGAATCAAACCAATCATTTTTCAGACTTGCTGGTTGCATCTATAGTATGTCTTCTCTTAAATGGTAACAATAAAAACATCAAAACTAAACCTATTTCACCAACCTTGGCCACTTGTGACCTATGCATTATTTAAACCAGTGGTTCTCAACTGGTGGGTCACGACACAAAAGTGGCCCTTTATGTGGACTGTGGACTGCTCTGGGGAAAAACATGTTTCTAAATGCAATTGATTAAACATAAGACAAGAGGAAAAAAAAGAAAAGCATAATTCACAAATAAACAAACAAACAAGGAATATTCTCCATATCTGTTATAGCCAATTCCGTCATATTGTGCACCAAATCAAATTCATCTGTTAACAGTTGCTGCTAGCATAGATAAATGGATTAAAAAGTAAATGGAGACAAGAGTTCTCTCTCCCTATAAAAGCCTAGAAAAAACTATGCAAGGTAAATTAAAATGTTATTTATTATTTATGACTAGGATTACATAAATTATGGCTTTACATGCACATAAGACACGCATGCTTTGTGCAGACTGCAGTGTGTTTTTTTTTTGCTATAAGTCACTGGCTGCAAAAATAAATTCAAAAGGCATGATTTTGATAAATTCAAGACAATGATTGAAAGACAAGTTTCATCTCACAAAACGTCTGCACTGTTCAGGAGCAAACACTTCATGCCTTGTACCAACTCATTCAGTGCATTTCAAAATGCAAAAAAGCCCACACAATATGTCCAGGAAAGTAATAAGAATGAAATGCCTGCACATTGTAGGACTTAAGCATGGGGGTGGTGGTTCAAGGTCAGTTAGAGTGGGAGTTGCATTCTAGCCTTCATACTGCCCAGACATTTGTTTTTCTGAAACTGTTTATGTTTGGTGTCATAAAGCAACAGATGGTAACATGCACTAAGTGACTATTATGCACCCGAACTAAGTTAGATGAATCAACAGATCAGTAGATCAACAGTATCCAACCTAATTGAGGTTTCTCATTGATTTGTGCAGGTTATGAGTTCAGCTCTGTTCTTCTTAGCTGTGATTAAATCTCATTGTGTTTCTGCATTTTTTTTTACTTGTAAGGCTAGGTGAATTGCAATTACTAGCAGCCCATTTTCATATTGATGCCATGTGAATAATTAATTTTCTCAACTCATTGTCTGCCATTTCTCCCAGACTGGGTAGCACTGGTAGCAAGCAGAGGAGGGCTGACCAGACATTCCTTTCCCCTGGGAATCCCAAAGGATTCCCAGGACAGTTGAGATATATAATCTGCCCAGTGGGTCCTGGGTCTGCCCCGGGGTCTCTTACCAGTTGGTTTTTCCCAGAACACCTCCACAGGGAGGCACCCAGGAGGCATCCTGAATAGGTGCCTGAACCACCTCAACTGAATTCTTTCAATGTGTCGGAGCTGTGTCTCAGAGCCTTATCCTATCCCTAAGTATTGCTTCCAGCCACCCCGTAGCAGAAACTCATTTCTTTAAATCAGAAAAAGAATAAATTTTTCACTTATTATACATGTGCACTTTATTAAACATTGCATTTAAAGTAGTGTGTCAGATTTTTTTCCAGAAGGGTTTTTGATATATTTGATATATTTTAAATACTTTACATCCCAGAAGCAATCAATAAATCAAGTGCTCTGACACTAAAAAAATCATTATCTGTGGCAGTCACAGGACTGTAAAAAAAACATGCCCAATCATTTCATTCAGTCAGAATGAAATGAATAGATGGCTTGGCTGCTTGCTTGCCTCTCTACACGCCTACCTACATGAGCAGTCTGCACAATGTAAGAAATTATAGCAACATCTGACCAGACAACTGTCGAACCTGACAGCCTTTTTACCTCCCACCTCAGGCAAGACATTATCATAGTTACAAAGAAAGCCTCAAACCTCTGGCACTAAATTACCAAGAGCAATTGATTGAGGCAGGTAACACATGGGACTGGGCGATGAGCAATCACTAGAGACAAAGAGGACTTTAGCATTAACACCAATATCCAGATTTACATTGGGAGCATAGGTCCAACATTTGAAACCAATTGTCTGTTGCCATTTGTTTCATGCTGTAAAAGGCTGATCAGGGTAGCAGTTGCCTGGGTTAAGCTTTGCAGGCAGAAATGCTGCTGGATTCCATCTTCACTGAATAAAATTTTCCGCAAGTGCTTTTGGTCTGGTCTATTTCCTTTTTCTCGCCTGTGCTGTTGGTATATGTGTGTGCCTGTGTGTGTGTGTGTGTGTGTGGGTGAGAAAGACAGAGAGATAGACAGAGAGAAAGAGAGAGAGAGAGAGAGAGAGAGGAGAAAGAGAGACTGGTGATGGAATGTATGTTGATCACAGCTATAATGCAGTTGAGAACAGGACTTTCTGTGCTGCTGTTACAGGTGTTTTATTATATGTCAATGAGACATGAGGTTGTTGGCGATAATGCTGCCCCACCCTGTCCCACTCTTTCCTGTAGAGTAGTCCACCGGCAGTGTGTGATCATTGGATGGATACTTTCAAAATCTACTAGATTCCTGATTTCTCCAAAATCACACAGCCTAGCTTTAATAAATTGATATTTTCCATTAGAAATACATATGAGGTACAACCTCAATAGCTCAATATGTAAATTGATTTATTTCCTGTTATCTCAGGAAGTAAACTATTGTTTATTGTTTATTATTCTTTCTCTACTTTGTGCTGCTGTAATACATGAGTTTCCCTCTGGGATTAATAAAGTATCTACAGTATCTACACTATATTAATAAAGTATCTATCCACATTATCTATCTGTTATGTGCAATTAAAATGCATTTCTTTTTTTACTTCTATATAATAAACAACTTTAGTGTAGTCCAACACATGAAATTTTACTTTTCATTCCTTTCCATAATTAGAAAAATATTACAGATGATTTCCGGGCGACACGGTGGCTCGGTGGGTAGCACTGTTGCCTCACAGCAAGACCAGCCTGGTGGCCAATCTTCATTAATTGCACATTGCACCAGTAAGAGCAGAGTGTGAAGGTTCAGTTAGCAGGG
>JAOVYV010000017.1:18970081-18981525 GCA_025674545.1 Hassar affinis | reverse complement strand
GGACTTGTATATGTCATTCCCAAGATGAATTGACGCTGTATTGGCCGCAAAAGGAGGCCCTACACCATACTAATAAAAAATTATTGTGGTCTAAAATGACAGGTGTTTCAGTTTCATTGCCCTTCTAACCCCTGTATATACTGTCAGTTTTACCTTTTGTAAGGTGCAAAGTGTCTATTTCTTATAGGAGCACAAACTTGAATGCTCATTTGTTTATTTGTATTAACATGACTATAAAGCCCCATTCCAATACAATGTCTTATTTACAAAGGACATCCATATGTCAGCCAATACTTAATAATGTGTTATATAGGCACAGTGAAGGTATTGTCCATCAAATTAACCGTCCATGTTGTAAGAAATGTCAAAGTTGTTAAAATCACCATCTACATGCCACATAGCTTTATTCCCATTTATGAAAGCGTATGTATGTTTCTCTTTAATTGTACTTGACTTCTCACTCCAGCCAAGATTATCCTTCTGTGATGAAATTGACTTTAATTTAAGAAAATGTTTATTTGAAGCTGGCAACCACAAGATTGAAATGGAAACTACAGCTGGAGAAGTGGAGAAAAAAATGTCAGGCGTGCAATAGAGCATGAATCACTGAAGTGTCACCAAACCATATTTATTTGGCAGAGCCCTTAATGCTTGTCACCTTTGACTTCTCACAATCAGTTCACACCAGTCAGGACAAAGTTTTCAAGTTAACCAACATCAGATGTGTTAAAATGCCACACACCCTGTAAACACTGTAAGATAGCAAAAACCTTATTGTGGGCCATACTTATGTTACCTTAATAAAGAATTTGCATATGCCTGATCCTACACTCTCAATATTCCATAATTAGTGAGCAAACTGGTAGCACTATTATGGCCAATAGTATGGGTAGTATATAAAAAAGTACAAACCCCATTTCCAGAAGTTGGGACACTTTCTTAAAATTCAATGATAACTAAAATCTGTAATTTGTTACTTCACTGAAAGCTTTATATAACAGACAAAAGGACAATGAAAAAAGAAATTCAGTGTTTTCAATGATGAACTTAATTCTATTTGTTGAATATAAGAAATTTAGAAACTGATGCCTGCCACACACTCAAAAAAAGTTGGAGTGTGTTTACCACTGGGTCACATCACCTTTTTTTTACATTCTACCCTTTAATCTTTTGGAAAATGAAGAGACTAATTGTTGCCATTTTTCAAGTGGATTTTTTGCCCATTCTTTCTGTATATAAGTCTTGATCTGCTCAACAGTCTGTGGTCTCTGTTGTCTGATTCTCCTCTTCATGATACTAGAGACATTTTCAGTAGGAGACAGATCTGGACTGCAGGCAGGCCTGTCAAACCACACTGTTGTAACTGGTGCAGAATGAGGCCTGGCATTGTCCTGCTGAAATAGACATGAAGTTCCTGGGAAAAGACATTGTCTTGACAGCAGCATATGTTTCTCCAAAATACCAGTATACGCCTCTGCGTCAATGGTACCTTCAAATATATGCAGATCCCCCATGCCGTGGGCACTGATGCTCCCCCATGCCATCAGAGATTGCAGGTTTTTGCACTTTTCATTGGTAACACTTTTCATTGGACGGTCTTTTTCATCCTTGGCACATAAAATCCAACATCCATTTTTTTCAAAAACAAGCTGAAACGTGAACTTGTCTGACCACAGAGCATGCTTTCAGGCCATCTCAGGTGATCTCGGGTCCAGAGAAGAGTGTTTTGGCACAAAATGAATATAAGGCCTCTTTGCAAAATACAGTTTCAGATTGCATTTCTTGATGCAGCAGCTGAATGCGTTAAGAGACAATGATTTCATTAACCATATTAACCTAATTTTAGTATTACTATTAACTAGTATTAACCTAGTTATGATACTTTAACACCTATCAGAAAGAGATCATTGTCAAGGAGGAAGATGATGTACCTTCTCTCTTTCATTCCATTTTCTAATTAGCCTTCTAAATCTTTCATCACCTGAAGAAATTTGCAAAATCAGGAAACTCATGGCTTACCTTTCAAATTCCAAACCATGAGCAGAAAATAACGGATTATCCAGGAGGAAAAAGTCTCTCATGCACAGATGTAATGCATTAGGTATAATAGAAGGGTAAATTATAAGCATAAACAACCATAAACAGATTAGCTCTAATTGTCTTCTTCCTACGGGAAGGAAAAGGTTGGCATGGTGTGGTTAAAGGGAATAATTTCATGGTTGGATAGTACTGTTATCCACTCTTCCATAGTTTGGGGTGATCAGTTAAACAATGGGAAACAGGGGTCTCATTTATCAACCGCGCATACGTATAGGTGTGTGTTAACAGTGTGTACACAAGTGTTTATGCAGAGAATGTGATTTAAGTTTATTCTGGATGAGGATGTGCACATAGTTAGTACATTAATGACTATGTACAAGAGTCCCTAGTGGTGGAAATGTGTAATTGTGGCTAACCTAAGGTAAAATCAACTGAGGTAAGTAGATTTATGACTGATTTCAAAGAGTGTTCTCTTTGTTTTTCCCTGGTTGTAAATTACAAATATTGACCTCTGGTTGAATACAGCATAAGAAATGTTGAATTTGTGCTGTTATAAACTTGAGGTTATGATCTCTTCACTGGCTAAAAGTGAAGTCAAATCAAAATGGCTACCACCGTATTGGCAGTAAACAAGATAGTACTTCTTACCATTTTATTTTTAAACACATTTATACAACAGTTAGTTCTGAACGAGTAATTTGAGTGTATAGAGTATAACAACACTTTTAGCTATACATTTATCACTCCACTTTACAGCTGTGTTCTATTAACTGTTAATTAGGCTACATTAATAATCATTATCTATCTTAGATTGTAACACACTTTGGAATGAAAAATCCACTAATAATGTTTGGGTTAAATGTATAAAGTTTCATTTATTAAATTTATTATTAATTAATTTCTCTAGAAATGTGTTCATGTACACAAAATAACAAGATAGTGATGGATGAAAAGGGTTGTGCTGCTTGGCAATGGTCTAGTCCCTACCCAGTTATGGGAGCATTTGCATTGATTGAGCCAAATAAATGACCGTTGTATAAAAGCAATATCACCCTCAAGGTCTTGCCATTACACTGAAAATTAGCGAGGCTGTGATTATCTACTTACAACTGAATCCCAGCCATGCTGATCTTCAGTACTTATTGCATCAGAATATTATGTAGATGAAGCAAGATTCATCTTTGTATAAACTACTTAATGCTTTTTTTGCAAGTAGAGTCAGCTTCATTTTAACATTTATCATTTCTTCATTTACTTAAATTTAAGAGTTTCCAATATCAATTTTTAATTGAAACCTTCTATAGATGTAAAACATTTTCATTTTCACAACATTGTAGTAAGGAATAGCAGAGTCTCTCAGTAGGAACTTAAACTCAAAATAGGGAAAGGTGATGGAAAGGAATACATGACACAGGGAGAGCAGGCAATTTAGACACAGGACAGGTTAAATAAACCAAAAAAATATGCATTAAATAACACACTACCAAAATGTTAAAGGACAAGGGCATTAAAACACTAAACAATATCAGCGTAAAAACATACATTTTAAATTGAATACAAACTGCTGTGAGGCACATGGCATCCTGGGAATCCTCTGCATGCTCCTGCCCACTCTTCCAAGTGGCCTAATAAGTCCAGTGCAGGATGACACAGTATCATGTATTTATCGAGGTGACTCCTATTATTCGGTGGTCATTAAATTCTGATTGTTGTTAAAAGGACAATTCCAAGTGTAGACAACAATGAGGAAAATATTCTGCAACCTGCAGCTCCTCATATTTCATAATAATATCAGAACAGCTTAACTGAAAAAAAAAGTTTTGTTTGTTATGTGGGTGTACCTAAGAAGAAAGGTCAAAACATCTTGTTAAAAAAAGGATTTCAGGAAATGCAGTTTAATTTAAAACTAGATACATCCATGCAGAGATATAATAAAAAAAAATATTAATAACAATTAAGGACAATTAAATTTTTTATTCTATTTTTTTCTCAGTGTTTATTATTTTTGTCAAAATTCAGCACAAACATGAGCTCATGCAGTTAGAGTAAGTGTTCCTTAGAGATAAGCTATTACATTTAAAATAAAAAGTGAGAAAGAGACTATCAGATCAAGGCTTCACACTGTTGCTTACATGGTGGCTGTTAACCTTGAGAAAAATAGTGGGGAGCTTTAAATGGAATTCTATAATGAAAAACGGAGATGTCAAATAAAGACGTCAAGCAAGCCTTCAGGCGCTGTAGGAGGTGAAACGCTACTAGTTTTCTGTCTAAAACATGTTCTTTCAGACATTTTACAGACTGTCTACCTGCATATAATAGCATATATGGCATAACCACTGGCAGTCGTAAAGCAGGTGGTCATTACGGGTCATCCAGAGTGGCACAGAACAAAATGAAATGGAAAGCAGCCAAGTCTCTGTCTGAATGAGCTGATTTGGTGCTCATTAACTAAGAAAAACTCTGAGTAAGGAAACAGGCAACTCTTGACTACTCAGCAACAAACTTCACTGAGCAACGAATTTCACACAGCTAACAGAACTTCCAGACATTTATGAATGCTATATTAAATTAACCATGAAAAAATGTCTGGGCGACACGGTGGCTCGGTGGGTAGCAACGTCACCTCACAGCAAGAAGGTCCCGGGTTTGATCCCTGGATGGGGCGGTCTGGGTCCTTTCTGTGTGGATTCTGCATGTCCTCCCTGTGTCCATGTGGGTTTACTCTGGGTTCTCCAGTTTCTGTGGTTCTCCCACAGTCCAAATAAATGCACGTTAGGTTGATTGGTGTCTCTAAAGTGGCCCTAGTTTGTGTGTGTGTGAGTGTGCGTTTGTGTGCCCGACGATGGATTGGCGCCCTTTCTAGGGTTGTTCCTGCCTTGCGCCCTATGCTGCCGGCTAGGCATCGGCTCTCCCGTGACCCTGAAAAGTAATAAGAGGCCAAGAAAATGAATGAATGAATGAATGAATGAAGAATAGAATTACTTTGCTTTTTTCCTGAGTGTTACATAGTACTGACACTGGAGACACCTTCCAAAAATGCTCCCAGAAAGCTTAATCATATTGACAATTTCAATATTTGCATACAATGATTTTCTTTTGATTGTACAATTTGTATACTGTATGCTATGCTATAGATTCAGTGCATATACCAAATTTGCATTTCTCTCCATTTATAAGTCAATTTTGGGTAAATGAATTTTCTGTTCTTTTCTGAGTATGCGGAAATTCTTTTATGAGGCAATCGTACATGTTACACATATGGTAGATATTAGTGTGAGGACATCACGATTTCCATTTTCATTGTCTCAAGACATACCATGTCAGGATTTGATGTAATTTGACCACTAGGGTTATTCTTTACTTTTTTATATTCTCTAATGTTAAGAATAAGATTGATTTAGGTCAAAAAACATTATTGTCACATGAGCTGGACAAAGAGAGATTACAAGAGAGAACGTGTCACACTATATATGATATATGATATACGATATAATATGGTTTCAGTCCGGAGCCCTCCTTCAACTGCTACTGATAGTGAAGGAAGTGAAAAGCCATCAGTCTAAAGAGAGGTCAGATTGCTGCGCTGATTTGTTTGGCTTTGAGTTCACGTCATGTGCTTTTGTTTTTGTTATGGCTCTGCGCTTTTGTCTCCGCCCCTGTCTTATCATTGGTTTATTACCCTAATGTGTTCAGCTGTTCTGTGTTTCACTTTGATTTGTTTGTCTACTTCTACCCTCCTGTTTCTTTGTGTCACTGCAAAGTCTTATTGACAGTTATCTTGTGTTCGCAAGCCTCAGTTTCCAATGCTTGATCTTTGTTATTTCACAATGTATGTCCTGGTTTTGACCCCTCCTGATTTCCAAATACTGATTATTTTAGTTTAATGTTTTCTGACTGTTCTGCCTGTTCTCCTACCCATGCTTATGAACTTTGTATATGTTTCCTGTCTTTTAGTAAATCATATTTAAGGAAATTTGTTATGAAATTCTTCAACAAAAAAGCTGGATTACAAAAATGAGATGAAGCATGTTGGTAATCAGATGTGCATTTTTATATTAGTCTGCCATTTAACATCAGCCACTTGAACCATAATAAAACACAGTCACAGCTGCTTCGTGACAAAGAATCTTCAGATAATAGCAATTATACTGTATGTCACACACACACACACACACACACACACACACACAAGCATACACACACTCATAAAGCAGGCTGTTATAGGGTGCAGAGCTCCAGGGAAAGAGTGCCAAGAGAGATACTTGCACCAGGGGGGCAAGTTGACCTGAGAAAAACAAACCCACTGATGAGAAGGATAGCAGAGAGAAGAGTTTTTCATTACATAGCAAAGAGATGGGAGAGCGACAGGGGCACACATTTGCACTCTACACGACTTCATTGCACTGCTGGGCTCATCTGTTGTGTCCCTGTTGCAGAGCTCCAGATTTTAATGTGATGCAACAATCCTTGCTTCTGGGACACCCGAGGGCACAAATGAATCATTAAGCCCACGCATTTGTGCGCATACACTTATTGTATTCACACACACACATACTACACACCGTTTATACGCACACACACACAACCACTGGCACACATATCTCTGTGCTGAAGATGTTCTGGCACACACACTCAGAGACATACACTTGAGAGACAGTACAGCGTTCATGTGGACACAAGGGTGCAGCTCGGCGAGCGTGCGTGTGCCGATCCCTCCTGAGGAGCCCGTCACGCCGTCACACTGAGGATGCGTCTAGGAGCATGAGCGCTGTCGGGAAGGAGCATGACATGGTGTGTGAGAAGGCGGTGGCCCTCATAACTGACCTCTGCATGCACGAGAGCCCCCTGTTAGAGCACAAGACCTGCGAGGAGTTTCTCTTCCTCATTACAAACCAGGACTACAGCCTCAACCAACCTGGTAAACTGCCTTTTAATGTACTCTATTCTTGTAGTTTAGCACTTATTCAGGGAAAAGAACCTTGTTTTATTTTACATGGACACATGATGTATAAGCTACAGGTGCCAAATTATTAACTGTCTTAAAATGTCATTCTGTCATCTCTATATTTTCTTGCTGATAATTCCCAAGAGGGTTTTAATCACAGGTTTTTAGGCTTTGGCTGTAGACTATTGCTGAACACGCTGTTCGGTAGACACTTTGCCGTAAAGTGTTTCAGCCTGTGCAGCATCAGTATTCAAAAGGCAATACCGTCACAATCCCTATACCCTCTGTGTTTTGTAAGTCTGCAAACTTTCTTATATTCTACTGCTTTCCTCTGTTCCACTGCTTAGCATACACTATAGCATGGTGACTCTCTGCAATTTACATTACAATCAGAGCACTGTCAACAAAATTTTTGACATTTATTCATATAATACACTATAACCTTGAGGTAATAAAGGCTACCTACAGGAGACCAGTGCTCTGAATTTAAAAAGCTAGTTGTTCTTTCTATCATTTTTGCTGCAAGTATCTATGTTTAAACAACATTCTTTGCAAGGAGTCACTCATACACTTTCAGTAAAAGCATAAATACACCTTGGATGGGACACCAGTCTATTGCAGGAGACCAAGCACACGTGTTTTGAGGGAAGCATGAGGAAACCCAAGAACCCGCTCACAAGGAAAAACTGTGAAACTCCACACAGAGAGTAACCTAAGATCAGGAGAAGACTGATTATCCATTTTACCACTGCAAGTAAATTTACCTGGACTATTGATGGTAAAAGTGTTAATGGTATACAAAAGTACCATTAAGAATTTATTGCATTAACTCATTATTAACATGATGACAGCCCTACTATAAACTATTCAATCTTAAACCAATGGATTCCTCAAAGGTATGTTGGATGTTTAATAGTTATATGTTGCTTCCTAAAGTGGCTCTAATTATGACCTGTCTGAAAGGGAAAACATGTGTTTTATGGATCTACATTAATCCTTCAATGTATGGGTGACGCATACATTGGCTAACCCTGGTCTGGATGCAGTTCCAGTGAAGTATTGTATTGTAGGTGGGGGGGGGAACACCCCTCTCTGGTCTGATTAGTGAAGTGACAACTGGTTGGTATGAAAGTAAGGTTGAAAGTAGGGTAATCAGGGCATATTTTGTTTTATGGCAAATTGGGCTAGAAGAAGGTCACAGGTGGAAAAAAGCAAGTCCATGGGTATGTCCATGTATTTTATGCTTGATATCTAACAAATCCCCAAATATAGACAAAAAATTGCGAAAGTGTAAGTGCAGACAGTATATCTACAACGTTCAGAAGAGTTTCTTTTGTAAGATATATTGCAAGATTGGGAGAGGAAAAGGGGAATGATGGAGTGGCTAATATCCATACCAGATGATGATAAAGAAATGTATGCACACCATGGTGACCTTGTTTTCCATGCAAAGCTTGAGGAAAAAAAAGAAAAATGCACCCCCATCCTTTTAAAATACCAATATTTTGGGGCAAGATTCAGTTCTTCTTGTGTGGTTTTTTAAGATGTAGTTGGGCTTGAAAGTTGGTTAAAAGTAAAAAAAATCGTGACAAGCATGTATTCTTTACTTAAACATTGGTACACGTGCAAACTGCATCTTGAGATCATTTGTTTACATCTTTTAGGTAAGTAAAAACTCACCATAATGGTCTGTTTTGTGGAAGATAACTGTGTTATTCAGTGAGCACACACTGGAGCGCAGTGGTGTAGCACATTTTATCCTGCAGGCTTTAACTCTTCCACTGCTTAGGGCTGTGTTACTGTGTGACTAACTGTGTGTGTCAGCTGTGTTCATATTTGATGAAAATGCCTTGTGAGGCAGAGGCGAAACACACATCTGACAGATCTGAACTTCTCTTGCCTTCCTGTCACACAAGAAATACCTACTGTAAGCATAGGGGATTGGAAACTTGTACTAAACTAGCTTCTTAATTATAAATCCTGTAAAGATTATGAGGATCATTAGGGGTATTAAGTTGTTCAGGCTGTACACACACTGCTGATCTAGAGTCATGGTTTCTAAGCAGCTATGCTGGATTATTTGTTATGACTGTCTTGTACTCTTGGCTATTGTGGTTAGACATTAGTTTCCACATGTGTGGGAACTTTAATGAATTTTTTGTCCCGAGGCCAAAGTAGTATGGAATAAACTGACATTGCTTTGTACGTGATAGCGTATACAATATGACAGTGTATATATTGCAGCTGGAGCCTGGAGTCTAAATAATGCTTATATTAAAATAGTATAACTTCTGTTTGCAATTTTGTTTTCTGGAGGTGTGTCACAGTAAAAAATGTCACCTTTACCCATGGGTATAAATAAGGAATTCTGATGGAAGCTAATATTCAATATTATTGAAAGTATTAGAGTGGTGTCTCTAGTAGACGTGTAACACAATGCCACTATCTCTTTCTGTGCTTTTTTTAATGTTCCATATATGTCTATCTGTATTGAGAATTTGGTCTACACTGGATGATTTTGTAAATTTGCCCACTGGAAAACACTGGGAAAAAATATGGTAGAAATACCAGCACTGTCTGCATGGAAGTCTGGATCTGAGAGTTCCTCAACCTCAGCTACACCACTCAAGTTCATAACACTGATTAACAAAGTTTTTGTCCCATGCAAAATGTCTATTTCTTATATATTTTTGCACAAATTTCTCTGTCAGCTATAGTTTGTTCCAGTAGACTCACAAGGACATGAAAAAGCAGTACCAAGGAAAGTGGAGCCCCTCTGTATTGGCAGACTATTGCTGGACACTAAAGAGGGATGTTCCTGAGGCCAAATACTGTATAGGTGAAAGATCACCACCAAAACCTGCTTCTGCAGTGACCATTTTACACTGGGTAGTTTTAAAACTTTCATTAGACACAACTGGGATTCATGGGTAATCCAGAACTGACTATCTCCCTCCTGGGCCTTTGTCCTCCATCCTGGCACCTTTGTTGGCAGTACATTCCCACTAACAAGGGTATGTTGCCTTGTGTGCTCATATTATAATTTATAGTTGGTAACCTAGTCCACAGTAATATTAAAAATTACCATTCTGTTTCAAGCTGACAGGAACGAGGTTGATTCAGTGTCTTCTGGCTCCAAAATGGCTTCTGGCTCTTGTAGCTTAAACGTGTATGGCTGTATAAGTCCAATAAGTCTGCTAAACTGTGCATTCCAGATTATAGTTCTTTTGGGCATGGTTTCAGTGCCTTCACTAAAATCTTTATACACTGATCAGCCTTAACATTAAAACCACTGACAGGTGGCATGAATAACATTGATTATCTCATTCCAATGACACCTGTCAAGAGGTGGGATATATTAGACAGCAAGTGAACTGTCAGTTCTTGAAGTTGATGTGCTGGGAGTTGGAAAAATGCACAAGCATAAGGATCTGACTGACTTTGACAAGGGCCAGATTGTAATGGCTGAATAACTGTGTCAGAGTATCTCCAAAGCTGCAGGTGTGGAGTGCACCTCATATGCAGTGGTTAGTGCGAAACAAAAGTGGTCCAAGGAGGGACTACTGATAAACCTGTCATAGGGTATTCATGGTATTACCTTGGCCTCCAAATTTCCAAGATATCAATCTAAATGAACATCAATGGGATGTGCTGCACAAACATGTAAGATCCACAGAGGCCCCAGCTCACAATTTACAAGAATTATTAAAGGATCTGTTGCTAACATCTTGGTGCCAGATACCAAAGCACAGCTTCAGTGGTCTTGTGGAATGCATGCCTGTTTTGTTGGCACAAGGGGACATACACAATATTAGGCAGGTGGTTTTAATGTTATGGCTGATCAGTTTCTAAAACATAATTTTATAAATTTGCTGATTTTTTTAATCTTTCAAATTTAGCGGGGTGTTTAATAACACATTTTTTGTGGCCTCACAATCTCGGAACACATATTTATTTCTACTTTATGCTGATTGAAATAAGTAATATATACTCTGTCACTAAAAAGGTATGCCTGATGAAAAATTTTGTAAAAACAGATTAGAATTCAACATAAATACCCACCTACTTTACAACCCCAATTCCAATAAAGTTGGGACGTTGTGTAAAACATAAATAAAAATGATACAATGATTTGCAAATCCTTTTCAACCCATATTCAATTGAAATCACTACAAAGACAAGATATTTAAAATTCAAAGGATAAACTTTATTGTTTTTTTGCAATGGGACAGGGGCAACAAAAGTTGAGGAATGCTCGAAAAAGACCTGTTTGGAACATTCCACAGGTCAGTCAGTCAGTCAGTCATTTTCTGTACCGCTTATTCCCAGTTACGGGGTCACAGGAGAGCCGGTGCCCAGCCGGCAACTCTGAGCGCAAGGGCAGGAATCAACCCTAGACAGGGCGCTAATCCATCGTAGGGATCATACACACACACATTCACACTCGCATTCACACACT
>JAOVYV010000017.1:18959237-18969981 GCA_025674545.1 Hassar affinis | reverse complement strand
TACAGAACCCTGTGGTACACCAAACCTGACCTTAGTATGTTTAGAGAATTCACCATTAACATCTACAAACTGATAACGGTCAGTCAGATATGACCTGAACCAGGAGAGGGCTGTTCCCTTAACTCCAACCACATTTTCTAATCTGTGAAGGAGAATAGTGTGATCAATGGTGTCAAAAGCTGTACTGAGGTCGAGTAATACAAGCAAAGACACACAACCTTGATCAGAGGCCACTAGTAGGTCATTTACCACTTTACTAGACTGGCCTGCCTGCAGTCCAGACCTGTCTCTCATTGAAAATGTGTGGGACATTATGAAGTGCAAAATATGACAACAGAGACCCCGGACTGCTGAGCAACTGAAGTTGTACATCAAGCAAGAATGGGAAGAATTCCACCTACAAAGCTTCAACAATTATTGTCCTCAAGTTTCCAAACACTTATTGAGTGTTGTTAAAAGGAAAGGTGATGTTATACAGTGGTAAAAATGCCCCTGTCCCAACTGTTTTAGAACCTGTTGCAGGCATTAAATTTGAAATAAGTGAATATCTTGTCTTTGTAATGTATTCAATTGAATATGGGTTGAAAAGCATTTGCAAATCATAATATTCTGTTTTTATTTATGTTTTACACAACATCCCAACTTCATTGGAATTGGGGTTGTAGTTTGTGGGTCGAAAAAATTGTTGTATTTGGTCTCAACCAGTGTCTTTATTTCCACTCATGCAGTTCCACTCTGATTTCTGCACCTGCCTGCCATATTTTGCTGTGTAACATGTTGCATCCTGCTGGATCCCATCTCCAGTCTCAACCAGATGCCCTGTAATCCAATCTGGCAAAAAAAACAAGAAAGAATAGCACACAGCCTATCCATATTTGCCTGTATATGTATTCATTTAAAAATATTATCTGTTCAATTTGAACAGTGTATTTTTACACCCAGCATTTATATACAGGACATAAACCAGCCACAGAAATTAGTGAAACCAGATTATGTCTAGTATAGAGATTTATTTATAATGTTAAAATGTGCCATCAGCAGAGCAGGAACCTCTGGACAAAACATGAAAATGGATGCTGGTTGTACATCAGTTTGATGTTATCAATCAAAGGCCTATCAAAGGAATTCAAGCACACCATGAACTGAGCCTCCATGCTTTGTAGGAGAGTTTTACTACATATAGTCAGGCCGCTAGTTGTCAGATCCTAAAAGAAATGTCATAGCACTCAAGCTGCAAGGAGGACTTTTTGGTACTCTGTTGAGAAGCAGGCAAAGTCATCACCGAACAAATAGCCAGGCAAGGTGAAAACTAGAAAAATTCAGTTTAAAATGTGCCAACTGACCCAGGAAGTTTTATTTATGTTGTATTATTCAAGTCCTGGTTAAAAGAATTTGCAACTGCTGGGTTATTTATAACACCAGAGCCAAAACCAGGAACCCATGTGCAGTGTTGTTTTTAGCAATCAGTGTGACATTTCACTTAGCCACACATTACATGAACAGCGTATTATGATGTCATTTTCTCGCGACACCTGTCATTAGTCAAAGCGTCAGTTTTAAAAGCAAGACTGAAACGTGACATTAAACTATGAATGCAGTAATAAACAGGTGTAAACGTGTTCTAAAATTTAAGCCTTCGATCATCTTAATACTGGTTTGGTACAGGTAAAGCCTCAGATTGGAAAGGCTAATCTCTGTGGCAGAGCACACCTTGCATCACTGCAGGAAATCATTTACAGAGACTGACAGACATATCCATTAATATTCTACAGATTTAAATCATTCCCTTGTGATGGAGCTATAACATCCCTTTCCTCCATAAAACTGGAAGATCTTTTTCAGATGCTCAACGCAGACAGACACTAATCTTTTACATATAAACAATAAGTCACAATGTTAGTGATGGCTAATTGCAGGTGAAACTCATGCTTACAACACTGGTTTTTATTAGTCCATATATCATGCTCTCTGGCTTGTGTTAGATGTTATAACGACCAGATTTTTGCTGCTGGAGGACATTAACATCACTAGATCATTCATTTGATTCTTGGCGCCTGCTGTGTTGCATAACACTGGTTAACAACTGGACAGCAAGCAACTGCGCATTGCAGGTAAACATCAAAAACAGAACATGGAGAGCAACGAGCTAATCCTGCTCCCCTCCCTGTCCTTAAAAATCTTTCTATAATGCATGAATGCTTAGTTTTTTCTTCTTTACCAATAAGTGCAAGAACTGGCGTGTAGCCCGTCTGCACACTAATGCCCTTTTGTGGTTCTGGCAGTGGTGACGGCAAACCAAATGTAGAAGCAGCAGCAGCAGCTAATTTGCATGATTATTAGGTGTCTTCATGACACCGGTGTAATTGTTACTGTGGTGTGCCTGGGAGGACAAAGCAGAGCCCTGTCAGGAGACAGATAGCTGAGGACCACTTTGAATGATTTAAGTACATGCTACACTCGAACAAGAACATGTTAGCCGTCTCACTGACATTGGAATATACTGTATGCTGTGTGCATACGAATGGCTAAACTGGCCTACCTCCATAAGGCCAAATCCTTGATGAGAGGTCTGAGGCCAAGAGTGGCCCAGTATGAAGTAGCAGATAAAAAGCAGAGGCGGACAAAAGGGTCATTCTGGCCTGTGAACAAAGAGTGCAAATAATAGCCTTCAGAATAGAACACCTCTGTCACGGAAATGTGCAAAAGCCAAAACAGAACGATAGCTTTTCTTGTGACCTACTGGGAATACAGGACTACAGAACATGCAGCACACTGGCCACTTTATTAGGAACACACGTACACATCATGCACATCAGTCTTTAGATTTTACACAGAAGCACTGTGTTGATTAGAGCGGTCAGAGGAGAATCGTCATACTGGTTTGAACTAACACGAAGGCTACAGTAACTGAAATAACCATTAGTTATAACCATTGTAAGCAGAAAATGATCTTAGAAAGCACACTGCACCAACCATTGTTTGTTGTAGGGATGGGCTGCAGTGGCAGAAGATCACATCAAAATCTTCTCCTGTCAGAGGAATATTGATTTCTGATGTGACTTGCAGATTTGGCATCAATGGCATGAATCCATGGACTTAACCAGCCTTTTTCAAACCTTAAGCCTGGTGATGGTGCTTTACCAGTATAAGGAATGTTTTCTTGGAGCACATTGGGTTTTTAAATACCAATCAAACATCATTTGAATGTTACAGCCATATCTGGCCACATGCATTTCTTTGTATCTTGTAATGGCTGCTTCTAGAACAATAATACACCATGCAACAAATCACAAGTTGTGCTAAAATGGTTCCATGAAGATCTGAATCCAGTAGAACACATTGGGGATGTAATAGAATGGGAAAGTCACAGCACGAATGTGCAGATGACAAATCTGCAGTAATTTTGTGAAACAATCATATCAGCCTATACCAGAATCTGGAGGAATATCCAGACCAACCAAGATTTCAGTCTGTCCTACCCAGTAGCTGGAAAGTGTAGTGCAAGTGCAAGGGTCAATGTATTTACAAATGCACAGTTCCAGTAGAATGATGTGCAGCACAATGTGTTAAATATTAACAGTACAGGTAGTTATTAGACAGTAATACACAGAATAACAGGATGAAACTCATTATTGAATGTGATTTCACATCATCAATATTTGTAACATATAATGCATCGATCATCTCTGAACTTTTCTGCAGTCTAATTTTGATGATCGGAGTACTTGATGATCACAAGGCCATCTCTGCTGCCTCTCACTGTTTTATCAGTACCTCCCACTCTGCTATTAAATATTACAAGGTCATTTCTTGCTAGATTGGTGCTGTTATGAATGAGAATATGGTTCCATGAATAGATAATAACTGTCTGTCTATATGAACCTAGCGTCAGCACTAACATCTATACTGAGTGCAAAATTCATGGGAAAATTAATAAACAGTAACATTCGTAATGAAATCTACAAATATCCTTAGACTAACCTTAGTCCATTGTAGTGACTTTGTAGTGGTTCATACAAGTTGGATCATGAGATCTTGTTTAGAGTATTAGGCAACCAAAAGCTCAGTGCAAGGCTCCTTTTTGTGATTAAGAAAGATTCCATCTACAGACTTGTTTATTCACATAACTCAAATTAGATTGGTTGCAGATTTAGAGGCTATTGTAGTTCAATTTCCTAACTCGATTATCTTGACTATGAAACTGAATGCAGATGCAATGCTTTATATCATGAATTATTCAGTGGTAGAATGAGAATCATTTATGGCAAATTATTACATGCGCACTTAGAAAATGATCATCTCAAATAGAAATCACTTCTAGTTGGTGTTTCACTTTTGCCTACTGACTTGACAGATGTCATTGATAGGCTTCATGAATCTTCCATTTGTGCTAAAAACAAAACATCTCTCCCTTCAGAGCAAGCCATTCTGTTTAGTTTTCTTACCACCACTGATGGTTCCACAAATGTCCTAAGAAGTATTCCTTTAAGACAAACAATCAGATAATCTGATCTGGATGCCAGAAATACAGACACCCTGCTTTCACATTGATACCAGCCAGCCCTGGAAATAACATTTAGGCAGTATAAATAATTTAGCTGTAGAGCTATGCCACATGCAGATCATCATGGTAGGTAAGCTGTGGTTTGATACATTCTTCTTGTGAGTCATGGATTAGACTGAGTGAAAGCAGAGTTGGTGGCCAGCCAGAGAAGGATCTATCAAAGGACAAAAGCTTCATTTAATCAGCTTTGCATGAGCTTGTGAAGAATTAGAAGTTACACAATCACTTGTTCAAGCTTGACTAGCTTGCCTCTGATAATCTTGTCAGCTTTGTGAGCAGAACCAAGCTGTTTACTGCCTAAATTGTCCCATGGCTTGCTAGTCCATAACACCTTAGTCATTTCCCCCAGGCTATGCTGAGCCAAGGGAATAACATTGCTTTTTTGTAAAGACAGTTCTTAGGTCCCAGAAGTCCAGCTTGTTGCTTTTGCTGCAATTGTATCTGCCCTCAGAGAATTAATCCCATAATGAGGCAGACTTATGCAATGTTTAAATCTTGGAGGGATTAAGATTGAGAGAGGTTGCATGAACGAAACTGCTTTAATGTCAGACATTAGAAATGGCCTATTATTTCCCCAGAATGTCATTAAGTGTTCAGAACCCAAACACGCCATGGGTTACTTCTAGGAAAGGGCTGCACAATACAATAGAAAAACGCATTATGCTGTCTGTATCAATTCAGTGCTCTCTAGTTCACAGATCAGAGATCTACAAAAGCTTGAGGGTAATTGCTTGGCAGGGGCAATGATGGAGTCTGTGGCATTAGCAAAACCTTCTGCACTGATTGGCTAAGAGCACTGCAATCAAATTAGTAGCAAATACAGCACTACCTAAGGCCATGCACAGGGCAAACATTCATACGACAGTCAGCAGCTTAGATTCTTGGTAGGGTTTATGCAAAAAAACTTTTGAGATCTGTACTCTATTATGGATATATAATAGCTACTACATTAATCTAATAACACTGCATTTAGAATGTATTTGGACTCCTTCACTTCATTCCCATTTCATCGTGGAAAACAAAAAAGGGTTTCACAAACTTTTGTAAATGTATTAAAAATACAAAATGCAAATCTAAAACATAAGTTCTCAGAGTCTCTGCTACCACACTTGCAATTTATCTCAAGTGCATCCCATTTCCAGAATGTCCTTGAGATGTTTCTCCAACTTGATTAAAATTTGCACATGGTACATTAATTGTAAAAGATTTGGTAAGAAATGTATTCTGTCTCCACATAAACTATCACAGCTCCCTGTCACATCAAGCTCCATTGCTGATCCAGGAGCCAGCTTTCTGCAATATGCTCTGGATCCAGCAGAAACCTCATTCATCTCATTCACCTAAACACCTGTATCACAGTGAATTTAGGCAGGTCACTTTCACATGTCCTTTGTCTGTTTTTTCCTTTTGATGATTTCCTGGGTTTCACCTTTGCCCAATTGTTTAGGATTTTTATTAGGCTTTTTTGTGCATTGTTCAGACTGGTCATGCTTTGATCATTGGCTACTTGATTATGATTATGCCTGAATATCTGAGTTTGTTATCTGTAATTTGAGTTGCATCTGTAATTTGTGACAGTGACTTAGCAAAAAAAAAAAAAACATACGCACACAGAGACTCCTTAAACCTGCAAGGCATGATTGTGTAATTGGAGAAAAGGAACTAGAAACTTTCTGCAAGAAAGAAGGCCCATCCAGCAGTTTCAATCATTTTCAGAGCCACAGAGACCTTTTCTTTAGTAGGTTTTTCAACCAAAACAAGCAATTAAAGTAGAATGGCTTTATTCAGGGAGGTGACCAAGAACCCAATGGTTCTGTTGTATCAATTCAGAACCAATTTTTGGAACCTCCAAAAATTAAAACTGTATTGTCCATAAAAGCAACTTGATGCCTCATTGTTTGCCAAAAGGTACCTACGTGTATATGTTATACTAAGGTTCATCTTCAGTCATGACCCACAAACTTTTCCTGCTCATAACACACCATAAACTGTGTAATAATTAGCTCAATTATGTCAATTATGTGCAAGAAACCTTGAAACTGTCAATCAATAGGCTAGTCTGAGCTTTAAAATCCCTTGCATTCATCTATACCCAATATCACCAAGTACTTATATGCAATGTACTTGGAAAGTCTTCAGACCCTTTCACTTTTTTTACATTTTATGTTGTGGCCTTGTGCTAAAATAAAAAAAAAGTTTCCCCATCATTCCGCTCTCAATACCGCATAATGACAAAGTGAAAACAGGATGTTAGACATTTTTGCAAATTTATTGAAAAAGGAAAAGCTAAATATAAGTATTCAGACCTTTTACTCAGTACTTAGTTGAAGCACCTTTTGCAGTAACTACAGCCTCCAGTCTTCTTGGGTTTGATGCCACAAGGTTTGCACACCTGGATTTGGGGATTTTCTGTCATTCTTCCCTGTAGATCCTCTCAAGCTTTGTGAGGTTGGATGAGGACCGTCAGTGGACAGCCATTTTCAGGTCTCTCCACTCAAAGACATTCACAGAGTTGTCCCAAAGCCATGTCTGTGTTGTCTTGGCTGTGTGCTTAGGGTCATTATCTCTGCCTTTGGCCCAGTCTGAGGTCCTGAGCACTCTGGATCAGGTTTGTACTCTGTACTTTGCTCCATTCAGCTTTCCCTCAACCCTGACCAGTCACCCTGTCCCAGCCACTGAAAAACATGTACACAACATGATGCTGCCACCATCATGCTTCACTGTACGGATGGCATTATGCAGGTGATTAGCAGTGCTTGCAAATGCCAGGCAGGCTTTCATTTGTCTTTTGGCCACTCTGCCATCATACCCACATTGGTGGAGTGCTGCAGTGATGGTTGAGCTTCTGGAAGTTTCTCCCAACTGCACACCGAATATTTGGAGCTCAGCCAGAGTGACCATTGGGTTCTTGGTCATCTCTCTTACCAAGGCACTTCTCCCCGATTACTTATTTTGGTGGGTTGGCCAGCTCTAGGAAGA
The DNA here is from genome assembly GCA_025674545.1 of Hassar affinis. NCBI lineage: Eukaryota > Metazoa > Chordata > Actinopteri > Siluriformes > Doradidae > Hassar > Hassar affinis. The sequence continues at coordinate 18,962,438 of JAOVYV010000017.1, read as the reverse complement.
GTCCTGGTTGTTCCAAACTTCTTCCATTTAAGAATAATGGAGGCCACTGTGCTCTTGGTAAAAATGTTTTCACTTATTCTTTATGGTGTATTGAGTGCAGATTGATGGGGAGACACTTGATTCTTTTATTTTTATTTTAGCACAAGTCCACAACATAACAAAATGTGAAAAAAGTGAAAGGGTCTGAAGACTTTCTGAATGCATTATATACTGTATATGAATCACAGAAAAACTGTCAAGTATGCATTCTTTCAATAATGTTTATGGATTTAGTATATTTAATATAAGAAATTCAGTGTCACCATAATGCAGATGAGATCCAGTGTGTTTCAATAAATTCCTTCCACTCTGTCCTAGCTTATGTGAGGTTAAAACATAGTGTTTTACAGCACTGAGAATGCCCCAGTGGAAGTTTAACATTGTTAGAGACGTTATCACTCCAATTTCCTGAAATCTGTTGTGTTCAGGAAGCAGTTTTTTTTAAGAAAGTGCCATTTGGAATCCCCTTAGGGGATATGTCTCTCAGACGAGCGCAGTCAAGACAGCAGCACATGAGATGAGAACAAATGGAAACTACTTCAGGATGTATCAGGGCTTCAGAGGAGTGGCTTTAGAATTTAGAACAAAGGAATATCACAGGTCTGGGAGCAGGGTGTGGTTGGAATCTGATTTTGTTTTAAATATGTCATTCAGTGAAAACCTGTAAATGCACTTCAGGGAATGAGGGTACCTGACAATAATTGGTTATTGATGAAACAATCAAAGACCACATTAACAGACCTCAACCAGGTTTGGAAAAGGGCATTCAATTTAATGACATGTACAGCAAACTGTTTATTTTCAAGGAGCAATCAAATTCAAGTTCAGTTAAAGTGGTACTCCACCAAATTACCATCCATGATTTTCCATGTACTTACTATACATTAGAACAATCAAGCATAGCACCACTGTACATTTATGGCATTTTCTATTGTGTTTAAGTTGCTTCTCTTGTACGTTGGTTGCTACACAGTTTCCTCATTTTTACCACTTGTTATAGAAGCCTAACAATTCACAGCTGCTGCAGTACTCACATCCATATATTCTTCAAGAATTATGCCTATACACAAATGTACAAACTCCATTTCCAAAAAAGTTAGGACACTTTCAAAAAATGCGATAAAAACTAAAATCTGAAATCTGAAATTAATATGCGGCTTCCTCTACGTATTATTACAGGTTTCATTTTGTGCTGTAGCAATGGACTGTGTTAAGTGACAATGATTTTCCAAAGTGCTCCCGAGCCCATGTGGCTATATCCATCACGGTAGCATGGTGGTTTCTCAAACAATATTGCATGAGGGCTCGATGGTCATGCATATTCATCAGCGATTTCCACCTTTTCCACTGAGATTTCCCTTGACTCCCTGAATCTTTTCATGATGTTATGTAGATGGTGAAAGACCTTGCTGCAGCTATAGTACTAACAAATACTTCCAGAAATTACACATTGCAGATTATCAACAAAGTACATACAGTACATATGTATGTTTTTTTCCTTATTATTACAGGGAACATTCGAGGCACTTATTTTTTAAGAAGACTTAAGCTAGCTAACTCATCTGAGACTAAAACTAATTGATTCTTCATTCAGAAGTTTGAATATCAAACTGATGTCAATGCAAATCATTTTATTGCTTTAGTGCACAAAAGTACATCTTCACATTTAATTGCCTCAAAACCCATAAATTATGATTATGTACAAAACAAATCTAGCATACAAATGTGAATTGTCAGCATTCATTCATACCAATAAGGTGGCACAGCCTATTTAAGAAGCACGGTTGAATAGTTGCATGTGATTGTCATAGATTTTCCATAAGAGATACTCAGATCACATGTTTATATTATATTATATTATTTCTATAGTACAATTTAATTCATACTTGTATGGTGCATGATCCATAGAAATTGATAAAACAAACTGTGAAACTAAGATTTTCTGTGGGACAGAATGTAGGATTTTTTTGGTTTCTCTGTTTTTGCCTTATTGACTTCAAGAGTGATGAAAAAAGAGAAGCTGGTGAAAGTACAATTGCTTATAGCCACTACAACAGGAACATAGACAGTATTTGATTACTGTCCTGTCCTTGTCATGTTGTAGTATGTAAAAAAGATTTGTGTATATACTGTATATGCAATGTTAAAATGTAGAATGAGGCAGTAGGATACAGTAACAGAAGATATTTCTTAGAAGACGATCTCCCAGATGGAAATATTTACTTTGTAGGTCCATAGTTCAAAAATGAATGGTATACAGTAACAGCAGAAAATAAAATTATGTAAATAATAATGTTCTTTTATACTTAAGATTATACGTAATTAAGCTGCACTTAATCTCTGTACCTTTTTGAGCTTTTTGAACATTTATACATGTTTACCAGTTTCAGTGTATCAAACTCTTTATGTTCAATTAATGGTCTGATAGTACTCATAGGGATACTTTAGTAATATAATGGACAGTAGGTTACTGTATAAAAAAGGACATCAAATTCAAACCAAAAACAATACTATGGCATTTATGGGACTCCGTAAAGAATAAAGAATACAGAATGCACTTAAGTACTTTAACAATCACTAGGCACAAATTTGTTAACTGAATTCTGAATCAGAAAACTGAATCTTGCTGTCTGGAAAACAGTATAGGAAGTAGTTCATGTTTACATTTACATTTTACATTTATGGCATTTGGCAGACGCCCTTATCCAGAGTGACTTACATTTATCTCATTTACACAACTGAGCAACTGAGGGTTAAGAGCCTTGCTCAATGGCCCAACAGTGGCAGTGGTGTGGATTTGAACTCATGACCTTCTGGTTAGCAGTCCAATATCTTAACATCACTGAGCTACACTGCCCACATATTGTTTTAGAGATGATTAGGTCTGCAAATCTACTCCTAATCAGACAGACTATGCACTCATAATGAAGAATTCAGAATGCAAACTCATAGTGCAAATTGCTTGATAAGCTATATATAATCATTTTAAGATGTTTGACCCTCAGTTGAGCCCAGTGCTGTAGTGTTTCTGGTCTCTAACCTTTTTAAGCTGATAGTAAGTGGCTTTGGTATTTTGGAGAAACATAAGGGGTTAGACAATGAAACTGAAACACCTGTCATTTTAGACCACAATAATTTATTAGTATGGTGTAGGGCCTCCTT
>JAOVYV010000017.1:18931545-18950153 GCA_025674545.1 Hassar affinis | reverse complement strand
TAATGTCTACAAAAACAGTCAGTTCCTGTTATCAATTACTGCATGTTATAACAGCTATACATATATATATATATATATATATATATAAAACATCGCTTACCATGATACTGCAAAACCAAACAGCCTGTCCATCCTAACTTTCCCATGTTGGAAAAAGTTACAGCTTTAGCTCTGACTGTTATCAAGTATTGCCACTGGAGACTCCTTCCAAAAATGTGAAATACATCATTCACAGAAAATGTAATGGTAAAATGTAACAGAAAATGTAGCCTTTCCACCATTCCCCGGATACATTAATACTATTAAATACAATAATATTAACCTTTAATTTGTCTTGCAGACAGAACAACTATGAATTGCTGTAAAAAAAATGAAAATGAAAAAAGAAACCCATTCAACAAATAAGAATGTGAGAATTCACAACATTATGGAATAATTTGGTTTAGTTGATGACAGATATTTTATTTATTTGGATGAAATACTTAACCATCATCATCACCATAACAAACTGGTTAAAGAAGGTGAATGAATGTATGAATTTGTAGGATCACCTTGTTTCGCTGTGTACCTTTTGATCAAATGATAGATGGTGTATGTGGGCAAACAGCCTACTTGTACTGAAATTGTATACTGCAACTGTTGTAATTCAGTTTGATATGAAGGAGTGCATAATACAAAAGTGATGCAGTGTGCTGCCTGTGCAGATAGCAAGGATGCATGGTAAAAAAAAGTACAACAGTGAAACTGTCATCTATTTGTCAAGGAAAAAAAAGCTGTGTGAGATTACAGATCTACACATCTTTAGAATTTAGCGTAAAAAAAATAAAATGATTTCCAATAAGAAGTTGGTCATTGCTTCAACTGTACTAGTAAAGGAAAAGCAATTTACTCTTACACCCTGTGGAAATCGTTTGGCATTCACGTGCATCGCTGTGTGTTTCATTTACATCATTACAGCTTGTGTTCCGCAGTGTAACTCCAGAGCAGAGTGCAGAAGATACTGTATAATGCTGGTGCAGCTGATAACAGAAGGAGTGGGGGGGTGGGGGTGGGGGGTGGAGAATGATCTTTAGGCTTCTCTTGTCGTATGCTCGAATGAATGCAGTAGACGGAGAGATGGCAATCAAGGAGGAAGGAGGCTGTGGCGTGGAAGGGAGAAGCGGAAGGCACTGCAGTATGTTCTGACTCACTCTGAGGCTGTAGACCGAGCCAGAACCCTCAGGATGGAATATTGAATCTATGCAGCCCTCGAAACCTCCTCTCACAGGCTCGTCCGGTCCCTGTGTCGCATGCAGCTCCACATCCTTAAACAGTCAGCAGGAGCACAAAGCCTGGGGAGCGCACGTGGCTCCTTTTCTCTGTCCTTTCATGTGCTTACACACTTGCTTAATCTCATTCTCTCTTTAAATAAACACAACAGTAATCGGTCCCTTTGGTGTCTGTTCCTATTCATACACATGCTTGTTATTCATGGGGATGCTTCTCTTGAATATGCATGTCTTTTTTTATCTTTTTTTTAATCTTTTCTTGTAACAACAGTCTTGCTTTGGAGCTGTTGCTTTATTGTCTGTCTCGTGTGTAACAGGTCCATGTTGGTGTGTGTGTGTGTGTGTGTGTGTGTGTGTGTGTGCATGTGTATGTGTATGTGCTAGAACCCTGGGGATTATGAGGCAGTTATTGGTGGTGGTGGTGGTGGTGGTGTGTGTGTGTGTGTGTGTGGACGATCTCCCCCCCAGGATCATGCTGACTGGCTGCCTCACACTGCCATAGAAACGGCATTCAGAAGCGCAGGCTCATTCAGTCTAGGCACTGGCAAGGGTGAGCATCGTCAGGAACGTGGGACAGAAAGAGACAAGCAGAGGGAAAGAGTCATAAAGAGATAAAGAGAGAGAGAGGAAGTGTGAAAAGTGTGAGCAGAGGAAAGGCAAGCGCTGGTGAGTACAGATCATCTGTCACACCTTATTGAAATGGAAACGATAGCCAGGTGTTTGGAGGGAATATGTTGTACTGTGTGTTCTTTTGCTCTATGTTTTGTCTGGTTAGAGCAGAAAATAAGAAACAAAGTAAGATCGGGATTGTTTGGCAGTGTCCTGAAAGATAAACATGCACTTGATGCTTACATTTCTGAACTGATTGAAGTACTTTGTTTCTGTGCTTGATTACTTTTATGTGTATGTGTATGTGGGGGAGAATATCAAGGAATGTGATCAGTGCCAGTGCTTATCTGTGTTGTGTCTCTTTTTGCTTGTGTCCTTTTAACGGCTCCATTTCAGCCACTTTACAACTGATCAGTGAGGATTATATGACTCATTGACGGCCATAATATTTTTTTCCTCTGCCCTTTAAAGTGGCTTTGTCAATATTTAATCAAAAGAAGATGATACTTCACAATTTATGCTATTTGTTCTTTGCATTTGACTTTGTCTATGCATGCACTTGTGCACACACATACACACATATACACACACTTACTCTTTTCTCTTTTGTCTTCCATTATGCTCATTGATTATACTCAGCTGGTGAATGTACACCAATTGATCTTGGACCTTTTGTGTGCCAAAAATGGCACTACACATATGATGGACCAGTGTGTGTGTGTGTGTGTGTGTGTGTATACATGTGTGTGTGTGTGTGTGTGTGTGTGTGCCTGCAGGGAGCAGTCATGTCCTCACGGTGTGTGCTCTACCTCTTTGGCATAAGGTTTTACCTGCTGTGCAGTAAGAGTTGCTTCACAACTCTTGTGTCTCATATAGACACCACTCATCCACACAGAAAGTTCTACCCATTACCCTGCTGGAGAGGTCAATTTTGCTACACATAAAGTAATTTTCATTACATGGGGACATTTTTCAAGTGCAAAAATGAACATTGTTGAATTTAATACAACAAAGTCCCACACTACGGCCACCAAACCAGTGCCTACCCCTAACCATAACAATTCCTAACTTTTCCCTCTACAAATTGGCTTGTACCATTTTTCACAAATTTGCTCTCATGAAATCCTAAGAAGCTCGCAAATAGCACATTTTCCATCACGTATTACTCTGTGTCCCAGTCCAACCAGGAGAATTGATTGTCTTGAATAATGTATGGTACCCGGTGCTCCATGCTGGATGATACACTGCAGCGCCGTGTATTGCAGGTCTATAAAGCATTGAATGAGATCGAGCTCTAGTGTGTAAGTGATTTTCACCTGCTGCATGAAAACGCACCCTAAATGTAATCAGGCTCCATCAGATAGGCCTCATGTGGCACAGTGCCATGCTCATGGTCTACTGGGCACAAGGGGCAGAATGCCATCATGGCTGACATGATGAGGTTGGACAGACTGACCACGAGGTCACTATCTCTCTCTCTCTCTCTCTCTCTCTCTCTCTCTCTCTATCTTACTATCTCTATCTCTCACACACTTTCTCGCTCTCTAATACTTAGATATGTAATTACATTTATTTATAATTCTGTATCATTCTCTACTTTTATTACATTGTACACATATTGTATTTCTGTATCTCTGGTCTCTTGCTTCCTCTAATCCTCTTATTTCACTTCTCTTTCTTCTGTCTCCATTTTCTGTTTCATATATCTTTTTCCATAAATATTTTGGTATACAGTATACACATGCTATTACGTTTCTTAAACTTTCTTTTTTATTTCTATTTTCCTCTCTGTTTGGATTTCTCTGTACTTCTCTTTTTTCTCTTTTGTTCCTTCTCTGTCACTTTTCCACTTTTCTGGATTCCTTCTTTAGTTCCTCTCTTTCACTCATTTTCACACCATGTGCTACAATTTGGTGATCAGACAGGCAGCAACATAGAAACAAATCCAGCAGTTCTCACAGGTAGCTACAGCGCTGCAGTGAGTTTTCTGGGCTCTCTTTAAAATGCCATCGGAGCAGATCAAGCTTCGCAGGGATCCCATGCGGCAGTCAGCACGATGTGCAATCATACTAAAGTACAGTGGACTTGTGCAGCCCTAGTAAAGCCTCAGCAGGCAGCTCATACACTGTTACAGATATTTATGAGGCATCTACATGCTACCAATCTAGTACATACTGTGTAGTAGTCTTAACTCATTCTGGCACAGAATTCCATCGAGATACATGCACCAGTGTGAAAGATGTAGACAAGCAGACACAGGATTATCCTGCACTGGATGATTTTTACACAGCCAGTGCTGCTGGTGTGATGCAGATTGTCGGAATTGATCTGTGTTATACTACATAAATCAGTATTTAAAGTTGCAGTCAGGCTATTCAGGCATTTTTTATTACTGCACCATGTATCCCTGTGCTAACCTGGACACACAAAAGAACATATGTACAGTGTACTGAAAGGCTGCTTCAAAGTCTCCTGCATCACTGACCAATGCTGATTGATCAATGTTTAATAGGCTGTGGCAAAGCCAGCTGCTTACAGAATCCAGTTAAGCTTCAAGGTTGCATTAGAGAGGAATTTTATTTTTACAAAACCTGGTACTGTACTGCACAGATGGGAAATGAGGAATAACACTTCAGGGAGTGCTGTTATAATCAGTAATGGGGTGGTGTGGTATGGCCAGACTCATACCGAAAAGCTTCACCAAAGCTTTTCAATAACAGCTTGTCTGGAAGTCTTGTTTTGCCCCAAATTTTATACCACAGCAACTTGCCAACTATTGAAACTTAAATTAAATAAATAAAATAATTAATTAAAGAATGACACATAGTACTTTTTAAAAATGTATTTATAGCTGTGTTTAATATTGTGGAATGTCAATGAAAAAAAAACTATGTTATAGCAGTTATAAATAGTCTTTTCCTCAGTGTCTCAGACTCTCTTTTTTTCTCTTTTTTGAAGTTGATATAATAATAAAAAAAGATATTTTGTCATGTTACAGAGGAAACTGCAAAGCCCTTTTGTCAGAAAACTCAACAGAACAGCTATACCTCTGGTACTGGAGAGTCCTTCCAAAAAAGCTTCCTCATATCAGCAGTTACAAAGGATTTAAACTGTTAACATGAACCGTCTGCGGTACAAATGCCAGTCTAGATGCACTATAGAAGCAAAAAACATGGCATACAAGACATATTCCTTTTGCTTGCCCTGTCAATGGCACTATTGTCAGAGCTGCTATTATAGAAAATAAAGGAACACTTTCTGACCATCCAGAATCTTTGACCGCAGTATTCATGCACAGGTGCTCTACCTACTCACAGATTCACATGCCATTTGCTCTTTTCTGTATGCGTGTGTCAGCATACAAAATAGCATAAACAGCAACAGCTGCAAAACGAGACAACTCCATGTTTATTTTGCTGCTGCCGTCTCCCAGTTTGGCTCAGGAGCCAGATGCGAGTTTGGTAATGTGTGATCTCCACCTGTTTGATCTCCACACATCAGTATAAACTCAAAACAGAAAAGGTAGGTCTATGGAAAAGAGGAAAAGAAAGAGCTGGGGTACGAGGATGTATGAAATTAAATAAATCTACTGATGCTTTTATTTGTGCAGGTTTTTTTTTTTGCTGTTAACTTTGCACTACACTAATATGAGTACAGAAATGCTGGAGGTCTGCCTATCAGAAGCAGAGCTATTCAGAAGACAGAATTACTCAGAGGTGCAATTCTTTGTCTTTTCTTTTTCCTTGTGATAGTCCAATAGGTTGTGTCCAATCAGCAAAGAGCAAAATAAAAACCAACCCTTTCTTTTTTCAATTAATGTATATGTGGTTTTGCTGTTACGTTGTCTAATTTGCTGTTGCATTTTGTGATTTTCTGTGTCTGCACTTGAAGACGTAGCTATAATTCAGGTACAATATATAGAGGTTATCTTTTTACAATGCAGCCTCCATTGCATAACTTCCCAGTCAGGGAATTGCATATTGATCTACAGACTATAAAAAGAATATCTGATATTTTGTAACTTCACTGCACTCTAGCTGGCAGTTTCATTACAACTGCACTAACATTGCAGACTTTAAACTATTTGTGTGGTCAAATTTTGCCATCTTAAAAATTTTGTAATTGTTACATGAAAAAAATAATAAATAAATAAATAAAACAATGAAAGACCTCAACAGCAGACGGATATAAAATTTATAGTTTGTCAGGGGTCTGTGGAAGTCAGTAAAACTATTTTTGAGTTCATCTTTCAGTCATCGACCTCTTTTAATGATTTAAAATTTCTGGGTTCCAGTACACATTCAATTTTGGGTTGCTGCATGAACTCACAGAAAGGTAGTGATGAAAAATGCATTGCCTATATTTCCCGGGAATAATATCAACAGAACCCTCAGTGGCCAAAGTGAAAAGAAGAAAAGGAAGACATTTAAAATGAAGGCAAATCATGCAATACTTTAAGCTATTCATGCTGTTCCTATTTACTCTGCTACTAGTTTAATTATGATTCTTAATTAGTTCAGATATTAAAACTGGAGTGCAAAACAATCAGTGTAGTGCTACGTATTCTGGCTATAGATATGCAGGACCCTAAAGCTTGCCCAAGAATAATTTAATAAATGTAGACAGAGATGCTTGCTGTTTCATTAATGAAAACTACAGGTATGCATAAATTAATATTAAGCAGAGAGAATTTCAATAACTCAGCATCTCGCTAAATCTGTTCACTGTCTACCGTGGCCAGACTAAAAACTCACAGCCAAATGCAATCTTCTGTTTCGCTCTTCTTTCTCTTATCTTGTAGACGTCTGATTACACTTCATTATATCTAAAGACCCTGCAAACACATTAAAGATCTATTGATCCAATCCCAGCAACAACTACAATTTCCCCATTTTTAAAAGTACACCAGAGGTCTTAACTGTTGCTGTGAGACATCTAATAAATAGGACATGCTGTTAACACACTAATCCTTACAAACACAAAAGCTTAATTTGTAATTAAGAGCCACAGGCTCTTCCAGATTCAATCAGAAATAATGTAAAAGCTTCAAAAGCTTCCATTTATAAAATATATAAATAAAACATAGCATAGGTTTTGGCTGGATAGCTTATTTAACATGAGAGTGTTTTCTGATGTAGCTATTCATTACTACAATATAAAATAGTATTTGCAATATAAAAATATAAAACAAAAATGTAAAGATTTAGATATTTTATCACTCACAGACAGTAACTTAATTCAGCACGTATTTAAACAGATGATCTGACTATAGCCACTTAATCTGGCAATTAAGTGCAAGTGAAACATTAAATTGAATTAAGGGGCTCTTATGTAAAAATGTATTGTGACAAAATAGGTACCCATAAACTGCCAAAGGGTGTGTAAACAGAAAAACTATAAATGTCCACCTTTCCTGTTCATAAATACATTCTTCCACACATCCCCTGTGTTTCTGAAGTCCAGCTAATAAGATCTGCCAATGGGCTATCCCCAGTTCTCTGCGAGTCACCTGCTTCTTCGGTTAATGAGATATGTATAAATAGCCTTGGCATTATTGCTGAGACTACTGGGTAGCTTTTGGTGGAAGTTTCAGTTATGACAGTTTCTTTTTGCAGTAGCTCTAGATGCTGTGGTGGGAAGATGGAATATGATAAAGCTCTTGCTCTACGCTCTCTGGCTGAATTGCTATATCGAAGCTTTTTTCAGACAGACACAGAGGCGTTTAACAAGCTATTAGACCAACTGGCATGAAAATATTTCATTATGAAAAAGTGTTTAGGATTTTCAAAGTTTCACTGCTTTAACTGGTGAGAGAAAACACAATGTGATTTTGTCGGCTTCAAAAGCAGCTTGAGCACAACATGGAACTCTTTTTTTTTCATTTGTTGGCAAATTCATTTGTTTATTCCTTTGTTTGCTTGATTTGAATTTTTTGCAAGAATAATACCAAAACATATCAGTATGGGCAACAAATCTATGAATTCTCAAGGAAGGAGATGGAGGGATGCAGGGTTTTTTTAATGCTTAATAGTTATTCCCACTCTGACTTTTATAATAGATAATGACACACTTTTCCCACACCATTAAGTTTTCCCATTCACATTGTTCTCTGAACCCAGGATAAGAGCCAGTGTGTGTGTGTGTGTGTGTGTGTGTGTGTGCATGTGTGTGTGCATGCATTCATACATGCTGAGATCCTCCAACAAGGTCAAAATGGACAAGTGACACAGTACTTTCAATAAATGGCACTATCATATAGCATTTATTCCTTTGGACATTTCTCAGCAAGTTGGTGTAGATTCAGAAGGACAGAGAAATCTATTGGGATTCACAGTTACATATGTAAGTAACATTCTATTTCACACCAACTTCCAAGGGTGGTAAGAAACACCTGGATAACTATACCAACAATGTCATGAGGATCACCTTAAGGTGACAACAGAAGAGGGTACCAGATCCTGCTGTCCATTTTGTGACAGCAGATCTGCTATGGGAGGCAGCCAGCAGGTCTGCTGGCCATTCTGGGGCCACAAACAGGTCAGGCTAGAAGTTCTGTATTGCTGTCCTGCCTGTGTCTGCATGGGTTTACTCCGGGTACTCTGGTTTCCTCCTACAGTCCAAAGACATGCAAGTTAAGTGAATTGGATGTACAAAAAATTGCCCTATAATCTTGGTGTGAGTGTATGAATGGCTATGCGTCTTCCATCCAGTGGTGGATGGTGCTCTGTCCTGGTGTTGTTTGCTCTCCCTTCCCTGCACCCCATTCAGACCCCCAGGGGGCTGTGGTTGAGAGTACGTCGGTGTGTGATTGGTGTTAAAGTTGTATGTTGACTGTAAAGCATCCTTGGGTTTGAGAAATGCGCTATATAAGTCTAACTTTCATTCATTCATGCTGTGTTTTGTTTTGATATGTAAGTCTGAATCTTTTATTATTTTTGCAGCTATGCTAAACAAACTCGGTTGCAAAACTCAAGTCTATTGGAGACACTAAACTACATTTATGCGTTTCATGCTTCAACGTACACTTGTCAACCGAAGCAAATAAGACTATTGTTGTAAAGTTCATCTGTATACTCCCTTTGAAAAATCTGCTGCCAGTTACTCCTTTGAATTAGGTATCACAAGTACAAAGCACAGAAAACCATAACACATACAGAAGCTGACATAGTATACAGATAAGCTGCATGTGATCAATAAACCAGAGAATACCACTTTATATACTCTGAGTCATTCCTTAGATTCTTCCTTGGGGTTTTAAAGCAAGCTATATATAGACACTTATATAACAGTTAGTTCTGACCGAATAATATGATTGGACAAGAGATTTTCCATGAGCGCTGATATTATAGTGGGACTTTTGGGACTTTGGGCACTGGGATTTTTAATTATACTAATATCTCTCTGCTTTACAGATATGTCCTATTAACTGTTAATTAGTCTACATTAACGATTGTTATCTACCTTAGATTGTAACCAATTTTGCACTGTAAAGATTAACTGTATTTATTTACACAAATTACGTTAACATTAAGTTAAATGTATTAAATTTCATTCATTAAAATTATTAGTAATTTATTCCTGTAATATGTAGCCCTACAAAAAATAGCAAGCTAGTGTGCAGGAAACTTTTAATGTGTTGCTTGGCAACAGTCTAGTCCAATTGCAGTCCAGGAAGTATTTGTGTTGATGGAGCCAATTAAATTATTAAATAAACAAACAAATCATTATCTGTTTTCTCTTATTACTGTTAACTAATAAATGCTTATAGAACTGTTGTATAAAAGTAATATCACATGAGAGAGTGCTGTCATAATTAATATCAGCATGTCAGTGATTATTGTTATTATTTTACTGCTGATATTCAATATAATAGCTCTCCCTCTTGTGTAATATTGCTTAATTATAACAACTGATCATTTGTGGTGCAGAGTCTTCCACAGGGGAAAGGTAAAATATATATATATATTAGCGCAAGAACACAATGACGATATTTAGGCATTTTCATGGAACTATAACTTAAAAAAGTATTAACTGTGTTTGTTATGGGAAGCATCCTTAATGATACGGCTATGTGAAAAAAGAGATACAGAGAGACCTAAAATGTTCTGTTTAGATCTGTGTAGGCTTCAGCTTTAACTGTCAAAAGGTCTTGAATCTTTAAGGCTTTTTATTCAGCCTATTATGTTATTATGTTATCAACAGTAAGATATAGCACTCAGAGCAATACAATAACAGTAATACAATAAATATCCTGGTAAGAATAGTTACTAAAAGGTAACCTGTAAAATGATATGAAACTGTTGTCCTGCAGGTATGGGAAGTTTAAGTGATTAAAATGTGTGCCTGGTGCCATCTGAATTGAATAAATGAGCCATATCAAAGGTGTACAACAGAATTCCTGGAGATTTACAACTCTTGAGTTTAGATCAAATAACCCCCATTTCTAATATTTGCAGTCCAGTAGAGATCTTAATAACGTGGGAGCCAAAAACTCTGCAGGAACAAGGTTGGTCAGCCATGCACCATATAGTTTATTCTGTAGATTGGCTTCAGTGCAGGAACTGATTCCATGAAGTCCCCGGTGAACAAACCAAGACTAATTCACTTTCTACCTTCAAGACTACATCTAGTCAACAAGACTGCCACTAGTCATCAATCACTGAGAGAAAAAAAATTTCTAATGCTTTCTGTGCTCTAACGATTTGATCACAGAAAGATTGTCTGTTGTCTCAACGTGTCTTTTGTGCCTCATGCATGAAATTGGCACGTTCGGATGCGCGAGACACGGATGTAAGTAATCAAGCTTGTGTTATCCTAAATTTGTAACACCTTATGTAGCTATGTAGCTGGTGATGGTTTTTACACACATTGACGGATACAGAGTTTGTGCAAAATCAAAAGCACAGCAGGAAAATGAAACCCTCTAGAGGTTCTTGTCTTGGTCTCACATTAGGACATAATGACAGCCCAGACAAACTGAGGATTAGAGCAAGCAGAGGAATTATTTGTTAATTTAGCAGGAAATTGAAGTATTTTAACGGATTACTATTAATTATTTATTTAATTCCAGATGGGCCCTGTCAAGATGTCACTTGATTAATAATGTAATTGGTAGCTTAATTCTAAAAAGTGCATATCTTAATAATACATTCTCACACTGCTCAAATACCTACAGTTATTAATGAGCTTATAATTAAATTATAGTGTACTAAGTTAGGAGTGGCTGTGTTTCTCATGGCTTATACATAATAAGCATGACCTTTCTACATTATGAATGTGTAATAGGCCACAGTAAACTTGAAAAGCAGAATCACATCCCAGTAGCACAGTTATTACAGTAAATGTAAACTAAGTAAAAGGGCTAATGAATTATCCAGGGTTTTATTACTTCATCAAACCCATATTATTTACTTCCTATCTTCCTGGGAGTGAGTATATATTATTGCGCTGTTCCACTGCTGTTTCCCCTCATCACATTTCCTCACTATTCAACGATTTGCATGCAGACATCCAGAGCAGAATTTTTCCAGAAGGGATTAAGATATGACAACATTTCTTTTTCAAACCAAGGCAAATGGTAGATAAGATTTATGAAAGTAAACAGCCGCTTAATATAATTAATCAGGGTGGCTCATATAAAGCTGCTGAAAAGATATCAATATAAGGTTTCATTTTCATAATGCACATCAGAAGCAAATATTCTGTTAATAAATAGCTGACAGCATATATTATTGGACTTCTCTGGAACCAAGCACAATAGTACAAAGGAGCGAGGCTGGAGCTGATTTCTTCCTATCCCAGACTGTAAAGACTCGACTCTCTGCCTTAAGTGTGTTTTTAATTTTTTTACATTCAAATTTGGATTTAGTTGGTGAACTACTAACTACTTTTTTAATTTACCATGCTAACCGTAGATGAAGCTAGGAAATCTCTTCATAAACCATGTTTTGATGCCAAGGCAAGTCGTTCTGGCTCACTCCTACACTTTTGCTGTAAAGGGGCTCTCGTGATGTATAATTCAGACACATGAGGGACAGTTGATGAAACAGTGTTGAAATACAGAATGCCTTTGTTTTTACAGGTTTTTTTGGTCCATGTTATAATTCTAAAGCACTGCTGGGTCAATATGGTGGTAATTTTATTAAATAATTAATATAAAGGCTAGGATGTAATATTTTGTGGCAAATAATTTTGCAACATGTAACAGAAGACTTATTATGTTCTTGAACACCATACAACACTTCAGGTAGTTAAATGTGTTAGCTTTAAAAATGTGTGTAACGCACAGGACTAATGGTATATCCATGTCACAACACCAGTGACTCCAAACTTTATACACCATTCCAAGATTGATGCATAGGTTTCTGTTACCAAGATGGTCTAATTAAATGGATTTCTATTTTAAGTATTGTGGTTACAAAATACAAACCCCATTTCCAGAAAAGTTGGAACACTTTTTATTCACTTGAACCTTTATTTAACAGACAAAAAGACAATGATAGATTTTCAATGACAAATGTAATTCTATTTGTTAAATATAAGCAAATTAAGAAATTTATGGCTGCAACACACTCAAAAAAGCTGGGACAGAGGCAAAATAAGGCTGAAAAGGTTATACAAGTAACACTGGTTCCAGAGTTTAACTGGTAACAGGTGAGGTCATCAAGATTGAGTATAAAAAGAGCATCCATCAAAGTCTTAGTCCTTGTCAGTTCAAATACAATATTTCTCAGCGCAAGATTGCAAAGAATTTAGGTCTTTCACCATTTACGATTCATAATATCATGAAAGGATTCAGGGAGTCAGGGGAAATCTTGGTGCATAAAGGCCAACCAGGGAAACTGCTGCTGAATGTAGGTGACCATCAAGCCCTCTTGTGGTACTGTTTGAGAAACCGTCATGCTACTGTGATGGACATAGCCATATGGGCTCGGGACATATTTGACAACTAGAATTAAGTTCATCACTGAAAATGCCAAAAATCTTTTCTTTGTCCTTTTGTCTGTAAAATTAAGCTTCAATTGAATTAACAAACAAATTATTGAATTTTACGAAAGCGTCCCAACCTTTCTGGAAATGGGATTTGTAGATCAGCCCAAAGCTTGTATTTAGTTTGTTACATTCTGTGCCTCCTTCACTGTTAACATGTGTCTCAACAAGAATACATTGTGCAACAGATCTTGGATCCTGTGCAGACATGCTAATGCTCACTGTCTCCATGAAAAATGGAGGACATCTGCGGCTCCAATCTGCAATCGATGGACTACAATCCCATTTGGAAACTGAACTGTGACATATCTCATTCGCTGATATCTCTTTTTTTTTTTGTTTATGTGCTGGATTGTGGAGATCAATAATCCAGCAAGACAACGAGAAGTGACAGGGAAAATGAGGTGACTCATCTCCAAGGATTTAACAAACTGTTAAGACAGAGCACCATGGTATTTCCAAATGGCATGATTATTGATTCTGATGATCAGGGAAACCTTTTGCAGAGCAAAGTACTAATCAGTATTTGCACTTATTTTGACATGCAGCATGTAACCAGAAATCAAACCGAAAATGAAAGTACTATCAATGCATTTTCATTTGCCATGAATTAAAACATTTAAATGTTAAAAGGTAGAGAATGTCTGTAATTTGAAAAGCCTGATTTCATGTTATTCATAGATTTTTTTTTATGTCTGCCAACAAAATCCTCTCCATGTCCTGAGAAAAAAAGCATCAATATCTACCAGTGTGTACAACACTGTAGCTCTAATTAGCTGCTGTTACTGACCCCAGCAGTCATATTTCAGCATCAGATGGCTCATTAACACTTAGCCATCTCCCTGCCTTTTGGCAACTGTTAAAAATAATGTGACTGGTTATAAAGTGATATTTTTCAGTTTTAGATTTAAAAGCTTTATAACAGATATTATTACTGGGCTCAGTTTAATTTAATACATATAGATTTTTTTGTTTGTTTTTTAAAGATATGCCAATATAAAAATACAAAACCAACAAAAATGGTTCATGACTGAATCTAAATAGATCCAAGGAAAATTAAAAATCTTCCTAAATTTCAAGGGTTTTGTTAATACTACATAGTAAGAGCCTTTGAATGACTTAAAAAAAGTTTAGCCTCTTTCTAGAATATTTTGAGTGTTTCCAAGATTACATTTATTCAGCTTACAACCCAATCACAGCACTAAAAGTTAAAGTGCTCATTGAAGAGTTCTCTGACCACCCTGAGATTTTAACTGAAGTTGAGCAGAACCTTTAACGCTAAGCTACTATGGTACCACAATAATGGGACTAGGGCAAGAAAAAAGAACATCCTTTTTTTTCGTTTTGTATACGAAGCACAGCAACTATATTAATTAAAGATACAACACTGTTAGTACACTAGTATATTAATAATATGTATAATAATATTACTAATAATATAGTATATGTGCCTGAACTGCATATATAGTGTCTATAGGGCATATATAACTGCAGTTCTTTAGATTCTTGATTAATTTTATTTAACATCTGTAAGTGGCTGTAGTTCCAGCTGCAAAGAAAATGACAGGTTTATATTAATGAACTCCTTCATATACTGTACAATATAATTTCTATACTAACAATCTACACATGAACATGTATTGTGGTTGCTGTCCATAAATACTTTAAAAATGTGTGCAATTGTTGACATGGTATACTGTATTTCTTTGTGCAAAAGCATTTATTTAACATTTTTGTAATGAGTCTCCAGTTTCAGCACTTTGCAACACTGGTGTGTAGCAGTATCTTTAAGTTTTCAGACACGTGAACGTCTATGGGATGGCAGGCTTTGCCGTTTCTTTGTAAGAAGATATATTGTCTTATTAAATTCAACAGAGAGAAAATGAGAGGGGGCGATGAGGACACAACCAATTGCAGGTGTGATATCATAAGCGATAATAGGTGTCACAGATATTCCACAACCGTAAATGACAATGATTATTTAATACATAAAAAAATTGATAGCATTGTCAACTGGATATAAGCGGAATAAAACATTTCAGGATGTATTTTATTGAACATTAACTAGGCATATGCTTATTACAGCAAATAAGCAGCCATATACTTATAAATGAGAGCATGTGAAAGTAAACTTAATATGGATTTGAAAGTACATCAGTCTCTTTTTTATCTTCAGAAACAACTTTCTGATCTTTGTCAAAGTCAGTTCAGGGTCAATCCTGGGCATGAGGGGGGAATACACACTCGATGGGATGCCAGTACACTACAGAGCACGAAAATTACATCATACACCATACGCTCACTGTGCACATTATTAGGAACACTATACTAACACTGGGTAGGGTCTGGGTAAGATCTCCCATTGCTTTCAGAACAGCCTCAGTTCTTTGTGGCATGGATTCCACAAGATGCTGAAAACATTCCTTTGAGATTCTAGTTGACATGACTGCATCACACAAGTTTTGCAGATTTTTCAGGGGCACTTTTATCCTGCAAATTTCCTGTTCTACCACATCCCAAAGGCATTCTACTGGATTCAGATCAGATAACTGGAAAGGCCACTAATGTGAACTGAACTCATGTTCATGAAACCAATTTGAATTGACATTTGCTTTGTAACATGGTACATTATCATGCTGGGAGTAGGCATTAAAAGGTGGCAAATTGTGGCCATTAAGGGGTTATACATGGTCAGCAACAATACTTCAATTAGACATTCAAGTGATGACTTATTGGTATTAACAGGCCCAAGAAAACATTCCCCACACCATTACACCACCTCCACCAGCCTGCAGTGTTGACACAAGGCATGTTAGGTAGGTGGAGTCATGCTGTTGGTGCCAAATTCTGCCCATACCATGGTTAACTTTTACCAGTTTTCAACTGCCCAGTTTTGGTGAATCTGTGCCCACAGCAGTCTCAGCTTTCTGCTCTTGGCTGACAAAAGTGGAACCTGACATGTTCTTTTGCTGTTGTGGTCCATCTGCCTCAAGGTTCAATGTGCTTTTGAGATGCTTTTCTGCTCACCACAAATGTACAGAGTGTTTATCTGACTTACTGTAGCCTTTCTGTCAGCTTGAACCACTCTGACCATTCTCCATTGATGTAACTCCCAGGATGTCCCCAGTTAGAGAAATACTCAAACTAGCATAACTGGCACCAACAATCATTCCATGGTCAGAATTACTGAGATACTAACTTTTTTAAATACTTTTTTCCTATTCTGATGGTTGATATACATGAAACTCTTGACTTGCATTTGTATGATTTTAATGTATTGAGCTGCTGCCTTGTGATTGGATGACTAGATAAATAGACAACTGTGAATGTATGATTGTCATATTTTACTGTTTTTACAGTAAATCTTTTAGTCCAGCAGTTCCTGGATGTTCAATGGTGAGCACATTACAATTGGTTTGAGACTAACCACATAACCATTAAATCCTATTTCCATACAATCTGAAATTAGCATTATTAGAGAGGCAGTGATCAACCAAACAAAACCTATGAATATAGTGAATTAAAAGGTTTCTTTAGTGTGCATGTTGTATGTATGAAACCATAGGGGAGCACTGAAAATATTCATTAAATCATATATCATGTGAAGGTACTTTCAAAAAGAAACAACCATTTTATGTAATCAAGCACAAATAGCATAATGTGTAATGTCATTTATATCCAAAACCACAATTTCAGTTCTGTTCCAGTGTAGGGGCTGAATCAGCCACATTACATGGCTGAAAAGAATAGCTATAATTCAAATGTATCTGTTTTTAAAGCGATTTTATTGATTTGTAAAGCAGTTTTTATTGAAATGATGTGGTGGTTCAAGATGAGTCACCGTACCTAAAGGTAATTCGGCCACACACATAAAAGCCATGTAGTTATTGTAAATGAAATGTACTGTATAGTCAGAATTAGCTGCGTACTGCTCAATAAATTGATGGGCTCAAATTATGCTTAACACTAAAAGAGGAAATGATAGTAGTGTTTTAGGAAATTACTGTATTAAATAAAGAAATCTGCTTTCTTAGTCATGGGCAATTTAAAAGAATGCTCATTTGAGCAATTATTTTTTTTAATTGCAGATATAAAGATCTCAAAGGGTGGAATAAAAGAGAGAACTGTGTTTAAAAGAAAATCAATGGCTGTCTTTGTTTTTATTCCAGACAGGATCTTTACCTCATCTGATCCCTCAAGTGGTTTAAGATTTTTTCAGGCTGTAGAAAAGAAAAATCGAAATACATGCTGCTGATTGCTAGATGGTGGAGAGGATTAACCTTAAAGTATCAATTGGTATCAATAGAAATATCTATTTGACCTGACAAGGTAATGAACAAAGTGAAAAATTGTTCATCTTGCTCTGGTGTTCAGGTATTGATTGTTCTCTATGCAGACAGAATTTAGCAGATTGCCTCTTATACAGCTGAATTGTGCAGAATACGATCATGATAATGCATCCTTATGGAAAGCGGCACTATATCAACAACTCCACATGTTTTTTATCCACTTATATGAATGTCCACCACTGTGATGTTCCTGAGTTAGCTGTTAGAATTGAATAGTGATTTTATGCTACTATTCTGATTTTACACCACCATGGGTTGCTATTTGCTTGAATTGAATAAGGAACCACGATAGCCATTTTTAAAAGTCTCACTTATTCCCATAAAACACTTAACACACTGCAGCCCCGATCTTAGCACAACTGCATAAAAATGCAATATACAATATTGGTTCTGGGTAGCTCTTTATAACATACAAGCAGGGTATTGCTGTGTTGGTACAAAAGCTATAAATGTGTCTATGTGTTCCTTTTTGATAACACTGAAGGTTAGATACACCTTTCTTCAATCACTCAGGGTCAACATGCTGTGGGCCTCCAGGATTCTGGGATCTGGAGGATTAGGGGATTTGAGACCACAGTGAAAACACAACCATGAAACAGTGCAATCTATAAATGGTCCAGGTGTGGCATGGAGATTTCCTGGCAGTGCTGATATGTGCCTCAGTGGAGAGCCATAGTAAATATTCCTTCCGCATTGCCTGGGGTTTCTTGCAGGAAAATGGGCTGCCTCACCACCAATCAAAGCAAGGATAACACTAAAGCTCCATCCCAAATCCTTGTCTATATCCCTCAGCTCACTGCTCTTAAATTCACTGTGATTAGTTCTTTTTTTTGGTTGTAAATGTTTAAGGTATTCTTTTCAAACTGCAGTTATGAAGGAATCTAGAAAGTAATGCTCAATAATAACATATGGCAACTTCAGAAAAACTGTTTATGCATAAAGTCTGAGTGCAGAGTTTTTTTGCTTTGGACGTTTTGTCGCAAGTAAATGGTGTGCCAACTATGTTCAGCTGTATTCACACCTGGCAGTTGACTGACTAACACATTACTTTCCTATTTCATGCTGGCTGCCATCATTTTGTAGAAAATGCATTAATATTGAACGAAAGACCTGCAGTGCATGCGGAAACAATGCACAATTTCTTTAACAACAGTCACTGTCTATAATACCACAATCCATCACTATAGATCCTGTTCGGGGTAAATATCACCTGTCATGGACTCACACATGGGCGACACGGTGGCTCGGTCGGTAGCACCATCGCCTCACAGCAAGAAGGTCCCGGGTTCGATCCCCAGGTGGGGCGGTCTGGGTCTTTTCTGTGTGGAGTCTGCATGTCCTCCCCGTGTCCGCGTGGGTTTACTCCGGGTTCTCCGGTTTCCTCCCACAGTCC
>JAOVYV010000017.1:18906736-18920114 GCA_025674545.1 Hassar affinis | reverse complement strand
TCTGTTCATTCACTGCATTTTGTTACTTGATGAAAATAAACTATTAACACTTCCATTTTTGGAAGCATTCTTAGTTTTGAGCATTTTCAGCATGTTTTCAATATGATGACATATGACCTTACTTACTGTAACTATTTATTTTACTGTAAAACTGTAAAACAATAACAAAAAAGTGAACTAGGGATAATTGATTGCATATTTCTCATTAAACCATAGATTATTATGCCATAGTATTGATTCATTTACTAAGAAACTGCTACCTGCTTTAAGATTTATATAAAGCCAAATTATAGTAACAAATTACAGAGAGACTTTAATCTTACAGATCAAGTTTTTAAAATGTGTGTAATTTGTTGGTATGGTGAAACCTTCTCTAAGCAGATGCTTAAATAGAAGGAGACTCTAAATGTAAAGTTGTAATTTTAAATTGTTTCTCGTTAAAATGAAAAGCGGCAAATAATGTCTTATTAACATAAAGAGAAAAAAAATGGCTATAGCATGAATCAGGATAAAATGTACATCATTGTTTACATAGTAAACATTTGTTAGCATTGGCAAATATATGTGGTATAAGAGGGATTAATCAATTCAGGACATCCTGAACTACTAATGAATTTCTACTACTGTGGTGATACAAACTCTGCTTTCGGTCAGCTTGCACAGTTTATCAAACCACTATATCACTAATAATTTTCTTATAACAGAATGTCCCATTATGTCTTATTCCTTAAATACAGATTACCTCTCAATAGAAGAAGGCTATTTCAAATGACTCACAAATTAATCCTGTACTGTATATAATCATGACATTTTCACTTTTTATTTTTGGCATTGTGGACCATTTAATGGATTTGATAAAATAATGTCTTTATATAATTTTAAGACAGGTACCACAGTAACTGAGCAATGGTGAATATTATTATTATTATTATTATTATTATTATTATTATTATTATTATGTGACAGTACTATCCTTTGTCCCAATACAGAAATCTGTGCCAAACCCAAGAAACAGTGAAAAAAGACAGCACAAGCCATTGTGTATTCTTTCATTCTTTCACTATCATTTCATTTATTTAGCCTGGGAGAGAATAGATACGTCACGGAGGTCAATCATTTCCACATCTATATATATATATATATATATATATATATAGAGAGAGAGAGAGAGAGAGAGAGAGCAACTCAGGGCAGATGGAATTCGGTGGTGTCATGTAGAGAATGTCCTCCCATGCCAAACAGAATTGTCTCTGTTGCCATCATTGATTTCCTGCATGTCCTATAACAAAGACCAGTCCTTTCTCATTCTATTTTTTAAACATGAGTTCTAGATCCTATTGTCTTATGGTTTTTGTATGAAAAAAGGCAACACCATAAATAATCAGATTTTTTTTTTTTTTTAATTTTACTTACATAAACTTTGTAACAGCCTAATGAGCAAACAAGGGGTGACAGTGTAAAGGAAAAGAGGACATGAAAAAACCTTGACAGAAAGCTGACTCAAAAGATATAATTTCTGCTACTGAATATTCAAAATTTGAGTATACAGGTGAAAGGTGAAGATGAGTAAAGACAGAGAGTACTGAGCCTACTGAAAGGATGTACAGTACGAGAAAATTGAATCAGCTTCCTGGAATGAACACAGGACAGTCTTTACGATTACAGCAGCAGCTCTTTCATACAAATCTACAGCATGCCAGTGACATTATTTAATCAAGCAAGGGTGAGACTTGGGTTTAAACTGTTTTTGGGAAGTGCAAATCAGGATCATTCACAGCAGCAGACACTAAGACTAAGAGATATACAGCATCACCAGTACTCAGGAACACAGTAATGAAACCAGAGTCTATAAATTATTATTTTCTTCCAAACACTTAAGTGCATGCAGAGAGTGGATAAAACACACACACCTGCACACAATTTATTTAGAGTCAGATCAGCATGTCCACAGCATGTCCAAGTTCCTTTTTACTTTAACATGGACGGCATGCGGCACAGAGGCAAGGCCTCTGAAAGAACTCTGAAATCTGATTAGTTCTGCTTTCAAGAGCAGAATTTCCAATAGTCATACACACTGAGAATTTAATATCCAGAATTAAAGCCGCATGCTGAAGACTTTAAACTATGTGCTGGCGAAGTTAAATATTGACGATGCTATGAAGTAGAGTAGGGATCAGAAAAGCACCCATCTTTAGATTGGTGTCACTTTATGTCATTGAACTGTGCATGAATTAATTTCAGGCCAGGACAAGGAAATATCCTAAATAAAAAGCCAGTGCAATCTGTACAGTTAAAGTTACAGTTAGGCACAAAAAATAAAACATTTTTATGACATTTTCATTGAAAATTACCAAAACAACATGCCACCAACAGGAGGAAAAGAAACACTGTAACCTTATTATACCAGAGTTAACCTTTTTATCTTCTCTTGTACTTTATCTACTGTCACCTTGATATCCAGCTCAGAGTGTGTCTAGCTGGCCAGTAGCTTTCAAACACAAACAGTAAAAATTTATGTTCCTGACTGGATAATCCTGTATCAGTAGCCAGTTAAACATGAGAAAACAAATTAAGGGATGTGTTCAGTAACCTTTTAGGAAACATCATTGTTGCACTATTTGGCTCTTCTCACTTCCAAATATACATATATAAAAATAATGTATACACAAAAAACATACAGCACAGGTAATTATCTGTCTCTCTAGATAGATAGATAGATAGATAGATAGATAGATAGATAGATAGATAGATAGATAATATACAGTGAATTGTATATTCTCGATTGGTGTTCTCAGAGGAAATTGAGAGCTCACAATGAAGACCTGCAGCTCTCTGAATGTATTAACAACCCAGATAAACATTTAGACCAGTCAGAATGTATTTCAAGTGGTGGAAATTTAAAATCCCCCACAGTTACACCTCTGACCAACATGAACTCTATTTCCCCAAATCCTTAGCCAAACAACAATTACAAGTACAATCAAATAAACCACTACATCAAGCTAGTTCCCCAGACTTCTAATCATAGCTACTTGTTACCAGTTAGCACATGAATTACCCAGACTTCGACTGATTCTTTGCAGCTCACACCAAGCTCTCTGCAAGCTTTGTAAGCATTAGCCCAGATTTTTGTTTCTTTTCTTAAGCAAGTTCTGCCTAGCCTAGTTAAGTCAGCCCGCCGATTGCTTGATGTATTTCTTGTCTGTTGGCTTTGATTTTGGATTGCCCTTTTGGATTTGTCTTCTTCACTCCCAGTCTCAAAATTCAGCTCACTTCAAGTCTCTAATAAAGAATTTATATGGAAGTTAAAGGTCATGTCAGAACACTTTTCTGTACATTTGTGTCCTTTTCCCACATTTCTTAACTGATAATAAAATATCTGCTCAGATTAAAAAAAACCCTAGTCCTTGTGATACCACAGGCCTCTATACATGAGGAAAATCCATGATGTTATCCAGGTTATCAGGGATGTTATCCATCTAACCAATCAGCAAAAGAAGGCTTTGCTAACACCCCTGCTTCTTATTCTTATTGCTGTCAAGTCAGTATAAATAAAGGTGTACCAATAAAGTTCCCTTATTTTTTCAGCTGTTGTAGGCTAGAGGGCATGGGTTTAGTGGGTACACTGAAGGAAAAGGCTGTATTTTTTGGGTTCTGAGTTTTAAAACAACTAGCTTCACCTAACTTTAAGCTAAACCACTTACTGCACCTTTACGTTTGAGTTAATACTCATTTCAAAGTCATAAAACAATAAAACAAAACAGGCCATGCTGTTATAGGAAATTAATGAATGGCTCAACTCAGAGTAAAGCAGAATTACCATTACCATCCCAAAACTTATTAGTGTCCAGTAACAGCATGCCTAAAAGTGCTTTACTCCTCTTATCCCACAGCAAGTTTTCAGAAAACATTTATTAAAGTATGACATTTTCCATTTATAGTTATTTTTGTTGTTGTGGAACATCCATGAAACCATCCATGAGTCCTTCATTTACAGTCCTATCATTTACAATATGGCAGTGATAAACAGTCAATACCAGCCTCTCATTCTTTGTATTTAAGTTTCTAGTTGGAAGCACAGGTAAAATCTACCTGCATGGCGTTGCTGCACCTCCGACTGTGCCAATGGGGTAACTGCAGGGTCATCAGCTGGGAGCCACCCTTCATTGATGTTTCGCTTCATTAATCCCGGAACATCTCACTGTCCTTCCTACGTAACCACAGCCAAAAACTGGCTCTTTCCACCTCTTCTGCCAGGCAGGCTTGCTCCTGACACTCCAATTTTCCTGAGGAGGAGCTGGATGGATGTTCCAACAAACCCCCTGCAGCCAACCTCCACAGGGTAAATAGTTGTGGACCATCCAGCTTCCCGGCACTCGGCTACCAGTTCGGTGTATTTATCCCTCTTCCTTTCAAAAGCAGCCTCCATTCCTCCCTCCCAAGGGACAGTTAGCTCTGCCAGGAGTGCTGTCTTGACTACAGGGGACCACAGGATGACATCTGGCCTCAGAGAGGTGGTGGTAATCTCTGTAGGGAACTTGAGCTGACGATCAAGATCCACTCTTAAGTTCCAATTGCATCCAGTTGTTAGTAGTGATCTTTCTCTCTGGCTGATGGTCTGAGCTCCGGCCTCTTGTCCAACAAAGCTGATGAACGTCCGAGTGTTGGATGGAGGCTCTTTGGCTGCTTCCATTCTCCGCGCTTCAAGGTCTTCTGCCAGCTTCCGCAGAACCAGATCGTGCCACCACATATACCTACCCTGCCCCAGAGCTGTCTTGAAACTGGACAGGATATGCTGTAGGCTTGGGTTTGGGGCATTGCAGAGCTGGCAGCTTTCCTCTGAGCCATACCAATGGCTCAGATTGCTTGGGCTAGGGAGGGTGTCATACGTGGCCCAAATGAGGAAACTAAGCCTTGCTTGCGGCATCTTCCACAAGTCGGATCACTTGATGGTCCTGCTGATGACTCCTTCCCAAGTTGTCCATCACCCTTGCTGTGGCTGGCTTGATCTTATATTTCTCTTCCTCATGCCTGACCACCTCCTCAATCACCAAATCTTTCTTCTCCTTTCTTGTAGCCTTGGACCAAAACTTGGGGGCTGTTCCCCACCCCAAGCCTGCTCTTCCTGACTGTGTCCTGCCCACCAATTCATTGTGCAAAAGTCTGCTGATGGCCTGGTCAACAGCTTCCTCTGCCTTCCACTTGCGTCCTGTTCGCACCGGTGCCTTAGTGTTTCTCACAAACGGGTCAGTTGAGTTTCTTAGCTCTAACACGAGCCTGGCCTTTTCCTGTCTGTAGCCTAGGTTAATAGACTTTAGTGGCAGCTGCAGTGTGGTCTTCCCAAACAGGCCGATGTTGGAGAGGCTTCGAGGTAGTCCAAGCCACTTGCGTATGAAGCTGTTGGCTTTAGCATCCATCTTCATTACTGTGGATGAGGTGATTTCACACAGCTTCAGAGGCCACATTAGGCACTGATAAAGGGTGAACTGATAGCACCAGACTTTAAGCTTCCCTGGGAGGTGGCACTTGTCGATCCTCCCCAGCCCATCTGTAAGTTGCTGCATGATGGTGGCAAGCATAGTATCAGACAGCTCCGCCATATACAGCCTTCCCAGGCTATGGACTGGTTGTTCAGCCAACAATGGAATCTTTCCTCCATCCACTGTAAAAGAGATGAGGTCATTCCTGGCTCCTTTCCGGATTGACAGACTGTGGGACTTTGAAGGCTTGATACTCATTCTTGCCCATCTGAGGAGCTCTTCAAACCTTAAGAGTCTGGCAGTACATGATGCTGTTTGCAGTAGGCTTGTTACGTCGTCCATGTAGCTCCACAGGGCTGGTAGTCGTTGTCCTGACTGCATTCTTGTTCCTCGCCCCATTTGCCTACTGCCAATCAGAATCACCTCGAAGGCTATGGTGAAGATGATGGGAGAGATTGCGCAGCCCATTGCAATGCCTTTCTCAAGCTGTTGCCAGTTGGTGGTAACGTCCTGTGTGGTGTAGCAAACTTGCAAACTGTTGTAGTAGTTGGATACCAGCTTCTGGATGCAGGTTGGGATGTAGAAGAACTCCAAGGCAAAAGTGATGAGCTGGTGAGGGACTGAAACATAGGCATTTTCCAGATCCAGCCAGACAACATGCAGGTCTGACTTCTCACGCTTGGCTGACTGAATCTGGTTCCAAATCATGGTTGAGTGCTCCACACAGCCTGGGAATCCTGGGATGCCGGCCTTTTGGCAGCTGGTGTCAATGTAGTTGTTTTCTAGGAGATAGCTGGTCACTCTCTTCGCCACTACTGAGAAGAAAATCTTCCCTTCTGCATTCAGCAGGACAATTCCTCTAAACTGGTTGGTGTTACGGGAATCCAGTTCTTTTGGGATGAAAGTGGTTATTGTCTTGGTCCACTCAGATGGGATGGCTTGAGTCTTCCAGGCGGCTCTCATCAGCCTCCAAAGGAGCTTCAGTACCATCGGGCACCTCTTGTATACCCTGTAGGGCACGCCATTCAGGCCTGGAGCTGACGCAGATCTTGCTTTGTCCACCACCTGCCTGACCTCCATCCACCTTGGTGGTGTTATGTTGAACTGAGATTCAGGCTCAGCAGGGTGGGGCACATATCCTGGTGAACCAAGAGGAATGTTCCTCTCAGGATCATCTAAATGACTTTTCAGGTGTTCTTCAAGCTCCTGTGCTGTGGCTTCCAGCCTCCCGTTCTTTATTTTTCTTCTCTAAAATAAAAAAGCATTTTTTTTATAAAGCACTGTCCCCTATCCTGAAGACTTACTGATTATCACAATCCACTGACCCTGCAGACTCATTCCATAAATGTTAATTAAACATCTCCTTACAAAAAACTTCAGCAATTAAGTTCCTATCTACAAGCTCTTACATCAAAACTAATGTCTTGTTGCCTGCTCTACTGTCAGAGCTCTTACAGAATGTTAATTGACACTTTCTGATCAATCAGACTTGAGAATTCAATAGCACTATGGCACTATGGGTAGCTGTTTAAAGAAAACTACATGCAAGCAATTATTTATAATGTCAGTTACCAGACTGGCTTGTATTGTCAACATTTTCTCCCCAAAGGGAACCCAAAACTATTTATTTTAAATCCCTAAGTAATTAGTAAACTGTTTGGAATTTAATAGGGTCAACGTCCCTCTTTACACTTATTCAATTAATTGGATGATGTGTAATCCAAATTCAGATACCTTGGAGCTCATTAATCTTTGTTCAGTGCAAAATGGATTAGCATTTTGACATGAAATGCTGTTCCCAAAGTCTATCACATTATGTTGGATATGAATGTGTTTTGCTGTGAAAGTACTATGAAGCTAAATTAATTTCACTACCACATAACAGCAATGCTAAGGACAACTGTTGCATTTTGGTTAAATAAATATACAGTACTGTGCAAAAGTTTTAGGCAGGTGTGAAAAATGCTGTAAACTAAGAATGCTTTTAAAAATGGAATGAACAGAAAAGAAATCTAAATCAAATCAATATTCGGTGTGAGCACCTTTTGCCTTCAAAACAGTATCAACTCTTCTAGGAACACTTGCACACAAACATGGCTGAACATGGAAAGAACTCGGCTGGTAGGTTGTTCCAAACATCTATTCACAACTCTTCTGTGGATGTAGGCTTCCTCAAACCCTTATGTCTTTTCATGTAATTCCTTTTCATGCAATCTCAGACAGACTGGATGATGTTGAGATCAGGGTTCTGTGGGGGCTATACCATCACTTTAAGGACTTCTTGTTCTTCGTGATGCTGAAGATAGTTCTTAATGACATTGGCTGTATGCTTGGTGTTGTTGTCCTGCTTCAGAATAAATTTGGGGCCAATCATACACCTCCCTGGTGGTGCTGCATGATGAATAAGTATCTGCCTGTATTTCTCATCTTTGAGGACACCATTAATCCTGACCAAGTCTCCATTTGCAGAAATGCAGCTCCAAACTTGCAAGGAACCTCCACCATGCTTCACTGTTGCCTGCAGACACTCATTATTGTACTGCTCTCCAGCCCTTCGACAAACAACATCCAAATATTTCAAATTTTGACACATCAGTCCAGATCACCGGCTGCCATTTTTCTGCACCCCAATTCCTATGTTTTCCGGCATAGTTGTGTCACTTAGCCTTGTTTCCATGTCGGAGGTATGGCTTTTTGGCTGAACTCTTCCATGAAGACGACTTCTGGCCAGAGTAGTAGTGTGTCTTCTTGCGGTGCTCAGTCTTGCCATGGTGTAGCCCTGTGACATGAAACTATCTTCCACAGCCTCACCTTGGTAGCAGAGTTTGGCTGTTTCTCACCCAATTTTAAGCTCCTACACAGCTGTTTATGTTTCACTTAATGACTGTGCTTCAGCTTACATATGAAACTGGTTATCATTAGCACCTGTTTGGTATATCTGGTTGATCATACACCTGACTATAATACTAAAAAATTTGTGCCAGTGTACTTATAAGAATTGATGCTGGTTTGAAGGCAAAGGGTAGTAGCACCAAATATTGATTGGATTTAAAATTTTATTTTGTTCACTCACTTTATAAATTGATACATTTTGTAAATTGATAAAAATAAACAATTATAATTTGTATGTTTGAAAACATTCTTAGTTTACAGCATTTTCCACACCGGCCTTAAACTTTTGCACAATTCCTCATATAGTTAAATAAAAACCCTAAGTTTCATAACAATTGTTTCTACATCCTGTGAACTACAGAATACCATTTCAGCCTCCCATCCAATACCCTTGTTAAGGCGATCTTGGATCTAAGACTGAAATGCTTTCTCTCTCTCATTCTCAGGCACAGCTCCTTCAAACGTCACTTGCCCCGTCAGATGCAAGTGGGAAGTCTGGATCTGGGAGACGACTATGTGGACATGGACGAGCAGCCCACAAGCATCGGCCGCATCAAGCCTGAGCTCTACAAGCAGAGTATGCTCGAGAGTGAAGAGTCAGCCAAGAAAGGTAGCGGCAAGACTTGTGGTAAGATTAACTTCTCACTGCGCTATGACTACGAAAACGAGACACTGTTGGTCCACGTCCTTAAAGCCTTCGACCTGCCGGCTAAAGACCTCTGTGGTAGTTCAGACCCCTACGTCAAGATCTACCTGCTGCCTGACCGTAAGAAGTTCCAGACACGTGTCCACCGCAAGACGCTCAACCCTACATTCGATGAAATCTTCCAGTTCCCAGTGCCCTATGATGAGCTGCACGCCAGAAAGCTCCACCTTACCGTTTTCGACTTCGACCGCTTCTCTCGGCACGACATGATCGGTGAAGTCGAAATGGACAACCTGTTTGAGATGTCTGATCTTTCCCGGGAGACTTCCATCTGGAAGGACATCCAGTACTCCACCACTGTAAGAGAATTTTTCTCCTTTTTCATTCAGTTCCAAGCACATCATTTTAATAATCATTTTCAGAATTAATGTAGGGTTAGTGATATTATCAGCAACATTTTAATGGATGCGCATATTTAACGCATATCTAAATGCAAATACTAGTCTAAACCATAGCACATGGATTAAAATGCACATCAATGAAGGTTGTCAGTGACATTATGTTGTCCATTTTATATGACCAAAGATAAGGTGAGACTTTGTATATGTAGTTTGAGCAGTTTGAGCAAATAATCTAATTTCAAGCAATATGCAGTATTTGTTACACTTCGACAGGTTTCCATTGCAGTTCTTTAGAAAACCGCTTGCTTAATGGTAAAACCAGGATCCCTTAATCGAAAACAATAAAACCCCCTATTGGTCTTACTTGACAGTGCAGATGTGTTTTGGTAAGATAAGAAAAATCAATGACTTGTATTTATCTTGTAGCATTTGTTGGGATGACCTTACAATCTTTTCTCCAGCATTCAGCACTTTCTCAGTTTTTTCCCAGACCTCAGCCTGGATCACACCTAATTAATGTCAAGTCAGATACCTCCTTATCATCTGGTTTTGTTAGGGTACACTTTAGACCCGGCATGTCAATCCATCAACTATAATTGTAATGCAGGAATCACCCACTGCATAAATTAGACCAGTAAGTTAAGACCTACACTGTTGTTCTGCAGTCTCAGGAAAGACAGATGAACATTTCCTTTTCACCGTAAGGTTATATCTTTTGTATGATTAAGTATCTTTCCCCTGGAAGCAAGAATAGAGTACACCTTTAAGGTGCATAGTTGGAGCTTATTTAGCTTTTTTTGTCTTTAGATATATACAATATTATATAGTACACCTTTTTTGGGATTACATAAACAATGTTCAGAGTTGGTGAGTTGCTTAAGTCCAAAGTTACATTATTATTGACAGATGTTTCTTGAACAAAAGCATCAGAAACTGCAATATCATCTCAACTAAACCAGAAAAAAAATCTAGGAAATGTGAACTGAAGAAGGAAATAGTATTGTATTAAATGCCATATGGTGTAACATACAGTATAAGACAATAAGCTGATATACTCTATGAAAGAAAGTCTAGTATCTTGCCAGTATATTGCATTGAAAGTATTGTCATACTTTTTCAATGTATATACAGTGCAAGACATAAATGTATATATAATGTAAATGAGATAGTGTGTTTATTTTAATCTGTTAGACATCAGCAATAGACTTTTTGATCTACCTCTCACTTGGGCCAATATCACTCCTAAGTTCAGAATTGTGTTTAACTGAGACACACCTCCACATCTGTGTGGTCTGAACACCAGTGGAGACAATTTCTATCCTGCATGTCTTATCTTAACAATGAATGAAACACTAAAAAAATAAAAAAATTACAACCCCAATTCCAATGAAGTAGGGACATTGTAGATATTTAATGTTCAAACAAATAAACTGTATTATTTTTTTTGTGAAAATTTTCACTCATTTTGAATTTGATGCCTGTAACAAGTTCCAAAATAGTTGGGAAAGGGGCAACAAAATACTGGGAAAGTTGAGGAATGCTCAAAAAACACCTGTTTGGAACATTCCACAGGTGAACAGGTTAATTGGAAACAGGTGAGTGTCATGATTGGGTATAAAGGGAGCATCCCCGAAAAGGCTCAGTCATTCACAAGCAAGGATGGGGCGAGGTTCACCACCTTGTGAACTCCGTGACCAAATAGTCCAACAGTTTAAGAACAACTTTTCCCAATGTGCAATTGCAAGGAATGTAGGGATTTCATCATCTCCAGTCCATAATATCATCAAAAGATTCAGAGAATCTGGAGAAATCTCTGTAAGTAAGCGGCAAGGCCAAAAACCAACAATGAATGCCTGTGACCTTCGATCCCTTAGGTTGCACTGCATTAAAAACCGACATCATTCTGTAATGGATATTACCACATGGGCTCATAAACCATTGTCAGAAAACCATTGTCAGTGAACACAGTTCATCTCCATCTACAAGTGCAAGTTAAAACTCTACCATGCAAAGTGAAAGCCAGAGATGGACTGAAGCAAAGTGGAACAGTGTCCTGTGGTCTGACAAGTCCGCATTTCAAATAGTTTTTGGAAATCCTGTACGTCGTGGCCTCAGAGCCAAAGACGAAAAGGACTGTCCGGATTGTTATCAGCGCAAAGTTCAAAAGCCAGCATCTCTGATGGTATGGGGGTGTGACCCCGGACTGTTGAGAAACTGAAGTTGTACATCAAGCAAGCATGGGAAAGAATTCCACCTACAAAGCTTCAGCAATTATTGTCCTCAGTTCCCAAACACTTATTGAGTGTTGTTAAAAGGAAAGGTGATATAACACAGTGGTAAACATGACCCTGTCCCAACTGTTTTGGAACATGTTGCAGGCATCAAGTTCAAAATATTTGCAAAAAAAACCAGTAAAGTTTATCAGTTTATAAACATTAACGGAAAAATCAGTATTAAACAATAAAGTTTAACAGTGGAAGTTACCATTCCGCTGGAGAAGTAAAGGTACAGTTATGTACCATTTTATATAATAATGTGTGAAAAATCCTTGAGAAGAGTCATAAATAATCTTCTGTGACTCAGTGTTTAATTAATAAAACTCATCAATGACAGAATGTTTCCTTGGCAGTGAAGCACAAACTGCAAACAGCATATGCTAGCGTTTGTCTTGGAGATCCAGCACCAGTGTTCATCTAAGACAACATGCTGTTTTACACTCAGTTAGTTGCTTAATGGTAAGAATTGAAGGACAAATGAAGCAAAGTCATAGCTATCATGGGTTCCTCAGTGATGCATGGATTGGCTAAAAGCAAAATGAGAATGAACAAAGAACAAAAGTCCTTTGGTCTGATTTCCTGCAACAAAATAACTCTATTTCTAAAAGACATGGAATGAGCATGTTTCTGTTGTAGTGGCACTAATTACACTAATTCTAGGTGTTTCCCATGCTTATTATTTGATGCTAGCAGAGAAGGAAACACAGACTTTGCTTTTCTCCCTCAATTATAGAAGAAGCGGTGATGCCAGAGATTTTAACAAGGCACACAGTCCAGCACAAGGCTTGGATTAGACAACTTTGATATGGCTTCATGTTCATTACAGTGACTGTTTCATCCTGAATTAGCTCATTGACAAGCTGGAAAGTGTAATGGGTTTGGCATTTTAGACCCTTGCAAATTCTCAAAGGACATTTCTCTAATGTCACTGCATTCAGGGCATTTTCTGTCAACACACAAACAAAACAACAATAGAAAAAAACGAAAACAGTTGTCACTTTCCATTATGTGTATAAGCAACAGCAAAGGGAAGTCCTTTAAAAAGATTCTGTCTACAGTGTTACTCTTTAGGTTCACCTAATAAATTTAAATAAAATAAAAGATTAGTCTATTGTTTTTTTTCAAGATTAGTTCTCTAATGGTTAACTGGGTTAGACATTTGAATGATTATTTTTCTCCTTGAAATCCATCACCAAAACATTGATTTTATTTGCAAAAAAAAATGCAAATGCATTTCTGGATGCTGCTGAAGAAAGGAGATGGAGCGCTTTTCATTTTAAAACAACATCAAGGCTCTCTGGGACCTGCAAAGAAATTGAGAAAATCTGAATAACAAAAAATCTGAATAGCAATGCTTAAAAATATTCACAACAGTGTAGCTGAGTAGCAAAAGCAATTTAAAGGTAAGATAAAGTAAAGCTCTGTTTTAAAGGCAGCACGATGGCCCTCCACATATTGAATGGATTTTTTTTATTTAAAACGTGGTTTAGCGTTAAGGTTTTTCCTTGAGAATCAGTGGTTACTATAGAAACAAAAAAACTATTTGAACGCTTGCATTAATATAAACCTTTGAATTGAATTGCGGCTGGGACTAGAGCCAGAGCTGCTGTTATGGAAAATTATTCAGCACCTTCAAAGCAATCAGAATTTAGAAATCAGCAGCACTGTGGAATATATATACGA
>JAOVYV010000017.1:18875975-18897414 GCA_025674545.1 Hassar affinis | reverse complement strand
GTGGTGATATTGGAGAGATTGGTGTGGTAATCTTGGAGAGAATGGTGTGGTGATATTGGAGAGAATGGTGTGGTGATTTTGGAGAGAATGGTGTGGTGATATTGGAGAGAATGGTGTGGTGATCTTAGAGAGAATGGTGTGGTGATATTGGAGAGATTGGTGTGGTAATCTTGGAGAGAATGGTGTGGTGATATTGGAGAGAATGGTGTGGTGATATTGGAGAGAATGGTGTGGTGATCTTAGAGAGAATGGTGTGGTGATCTTGGAGGGAATGGTGTAGTGATATTGGAGAGAATGGTGTGGTGATCTTAGAGAGAATGGTGTGGTGATCTTGGAGGGAATGGTGTGGTGAACATGGAGAGATTGGTGTGGTGATCTTGGAGAGAATGGTGTGGTGATTGTATCCTTTTTTCAGTGTTCTCACAACTTGCTTGATTTGCACTTGTTCTGTTTTCCAGTGGAAAACCAGGACGGCTAGTTTTGACAGTCAGGGCTCATGCCCTTCCCCCAAAGCACCCGCCAGCCCTTGAGTGGAACCACATGTGACCCAGAAGGCCTGGCTCCCTTTCCTGCTGTCTGTCTGTGTGCCCAAGGAAAAAAGAAACAAAAACAAGCATAAAAATCCCTGCCGTCTCCAGGTCTCATCGGCTTCTCCAGGGCTTCTAAGCACCAATTCCTGCAGTATTTGTCTAAAACCTCTGGAGTCCGAAACTTGTTTTGCAGTCAGTTCTTGGAGGCCTTGTGCACAAATATTTCATGAAACATGATGCCTTTTTGGTACAGCAGAAGTATTATTTTCCTAGCTTCAAAAAGTGGATGAAATCTGACCATGGCATTACAAGTGAAGAATCACTTCATGAGGTTGAAGTTTTCCTTGCAAGATGATCACGTTACTAAGCATTCGTTTTTTGAAAAAAAAGGATAATCTTATCTCAGAGAGCCGAGTGTCCCAGCAGTTAAAGGAAGGATGATTCAAGCCGAAATGGAAACAGGACTCAATCTAAGGCAGTGAGAACTGATAACTGTAGACCAGGA
Organism: Hassar affinis; assembly: GCA_025674545.1. Lineage (NCBI taxonomy): Eukaryota > Metazoa > Chordata > Actinopteri > Siluriformes > Doradidae > Hassar > Hassar affinis. The sequence continues at coordinate 18,896,379 of JAOVYV010000017.1, read as the reverse complement.
AAAGGTTATACATAAATAAACCTCTCCAGATTCTTTTGGGAAGGAAAATCAGACTTAACACTGATGTTGTTGAGACTTTTCCAATAGCTGTCCTGAGCTTTATTGATTTCGTAAAAAATATTGCGTTAGTTATGCCTTTTTTTAAAAAAAAGGCATTTGACAATTTCAGCAGAGCACAATGATCTCAAGTGCTTTTTCTTCCTGTCTAAAGACCTGCAAATAGAGATATTTTAAGATTGGCTTGGTGTTATTGGTGGATGATAGAATAGAAAATGATTTATCTCTGTTCAATTGACACATTTAATTAACAAATGTTAGTCATTGTTACTTATGTTCTCAGTAGTCTCTCTGTAGTTTTTGAACTCCATTTGAACTTTCTGCTAAAGATGTAGTTTTATAGTTGAAGCTCATGTTAATCTGGTTTTGCTGTCATCAATTTGTTTGGTATGCAGTACTGGAAACAGATTTTATACACAAATATTAAGGGCACACAATGAAACTTATATCATTAACAAAGTAAACCTTTTTTTTTAAAGGTTTGACCCCTTAGGAGCACAAAATGAAACCCCTGTACAGTAATGTGATTAACATGTAGAGTAACAAAAAGATAGACATACAAATATTTCATCTGAGGAAGATCTCTTGATGAAAAATTGTTAAATGGCAATGTGGTACTTAATTATGAATAATTATGAATTAGGATATTCGATGGCTGGGTGTTATGAATTACACACATAACACTTACGATAAAACCTTAGAAGCCATTTCGACTCCTCAGAAAGCACTTTGCACTCTAGCAATTTCCCAACAAGTGCTCTACATATGAGAAATGTATTCATTACTGCTATAATAACTTGGCTGTTGACTGTATTTGTCATGCTTAACAAACCGATTTTTTATACTGCTGAGTCCCTTTTATGAATCCTTCCTTGGTAAAAATGCAGAGCACAGCAGTTTCTAAGCACTCAGCCAGTGGAGAAGAAAAAGGAGCTCACAATAAAAAAAGATGCATGTGGGCAAAAAGCAAATGAAAATACTTTTAACTTTTGCTATGAAGGTGAGCTGCATTTCTTCTACTTCATAAACCTGACCTCGCACATTACACTTAACACAGCTGAATCATTTTAAAGGTGTTCTATCACATGCCAGGTGTGATTAAGACCATGGAAGTGATGTTCGATGACATTTCATGTTAAATTGTAACAAGCGTTATGCCTGATAAGAGCACAGAGTAATAGCGATAAAAATATGACTTTAAAAAAAGGGTGAACAAAAAAAAAATCTAATGGTTGGATTTCATACAATTTAGTACATCGTCCCATCAAGCAGCTTCACAAAATAATTCGACCCAAAACCCTAATTTATATTTGTCCTTGTGAATTGATGTTTTTACAGTTTAATGGCATAACTGATGTTCTTGTTTTGATTGTAATATAATATGTTTCGATGCTGTTTGTGTGGCAGTCTAGGAAAAGCCTTCAGATGTTACTGCAGCTGAATTCTGGTGATCAGCCAAAAACAGACCTGCCAACCATCATACATTTTGCTCTAGGACCTTAGAATTTTAACATCAGCTCAGAGATATGAGTAACACTGCTATGAGTTTTAACTCCAAAATATGCCAAAAGAGCAGTCATCTTTTTCCCCTAATAAAAACTGTAGATGTAAACAGTCGACATGAACACATGACCTGTTGCACATGACATATGACATACACATGACATATACCTGTTGCATATATTTACTGACTTTCTGTAAGCCCCACTCCCTTCCCTACTTCTCATACTTCTCATCTCCTGTTACTTTTCTTGCTTCAAAGGTGCACCTTGATTTTCTGACAAGGTAAATGGAGAAATATTTTCCATTCCTTAATGTGAAATATAATCTATCAATGATATGTTTCACTTAACTTTGACTTGGCATTAGATGAGTATATTTATCATGGATGCCACAATAAGAATTAGCAGAAGAATAAACAAAAATGACACCGTTTTGGACAAAAGTGATATTTTTCAGGGCTACATAAATATAGAAAGAAGTGGCAAATCTAGTACTTTACAAATAATTCTAATGTAATGATAATTAGAATGTGATTTAAAAACCCACACCAGCAGCTTCAACTCCACGCGTCCAACAGTTACTATAAAACCCAGCGTATATACACAAGAGTTCGAAAACATATTCTGACAGTGTCACAAGGTCAAAATGAGCCAGTATTGAGAAGAATATACATATATGAGAAAATGTCAAAGTTTCATCATGCAAAGGATTTTCCCAGGCCACTACATGCTTATGTTCTACATCATAATCTAGAGTCACGTTGAGTTCAGCGCCCTTTGTGTCACTCTAACCATTCTTATTTCCTTTAAAATCTAAAGCAACTTTGACATTAGAGTGGAGAACACATGAGAACAGCATTAGATAAGATTAGATTAGATTAGATTAGATTAGATTAGACACTTCCTTTTGGATGTCATCCTGCAGCCATTACAGTGCTGTGTTCTGCTTTAAATCAGGACACACTCAAGTAGGATCACAGTGGACTTAACATCTGCAAAAGTGCTACAAGTGATAAATCCACACGGACCTCCCTAAAAATAACGAACATTACTCTGGTTCCCAGACTTTACATTGCAGTCCCTGACAACTAGATGTCATTGTTTGAAATTAGATACTAAATAGAAGAAGAAAACTCCTCCATCAGCAATCATACATTACTGCTGTTGAGGTTTACATGTTTTATGTATAAAACAAATAGATCTAATATTTTGGTGAATAACTGCAGGTAACTGTTTGATGACTTGACAAATTGATGTACTGTTTTGATTCCTACCTGTACCAACCATGTTTATGATGTCCTCAGGCCCCGGCACTATAGACACAATCTGTTCCTGTCGTAGGTGGAATCTGTGAAATGGGTACAAATTACGTCATGGTCTGTGCAGTTTATGAACCTCTTTTTCTCTCCTTTGTGACTTTAACAACTTTCCAGTTTTATATTGCTAATTTGTACTTGTAAGAAAACTGTTGAACAACCGTTCTTGTATTTCGAACAAGCAGAAATAAAGTTGTCAGATGAGTCGTTTCATTTCTTCTGTGTCACTGTACTTAATCACAGACTGATGCCAGTTATCCAATAAGTAATGTCTGTTTGAGGTTTGTGGTTTAGATTCGTCACCTAACTTACGTTAGAGCCCTGGAAACATGGTTCTTAAAGAAGGGTCCATGACGCATTTTTACAATCCATAACTCAACTTATTATGCCTATAAATAATGTCAACTGGAATCAAATAACAATTTGAATAAAAATGGGTGTTATGGGTAAAAATGTCTAAACTTCTCTGGTGCCAATAAATTGGTATATAATCAAAGGATGGTTGTACACATTTAAGTCATGTGATTAGTTATTTAAAAAGCCTGGTTGTAGAATTAATATGCACTGAGGAATCTATGAATTTTATTTACCAACAGTTTTACAGTTATCTCATGAATACTTTCTAGAAATGTCTATTAAGAAAAAATGATTTTGCTTGATTTAAAATATAAGAAATGCTACAAATAGCTGTAACCCACAGCTGTCACACTATATTGACCACTGATCAGATTAATGTCATATTTTAAGTTTAACTTTATAAAACATGTGAGTTATTAAACAGTTCTACATTTCTGAAGCTGTGTTAATACAGTGAATGTACAATCGTTTTGGTCAGGTCTTTCTTGTAGTCTCTTTGCATCATGTTATTCCTCTGGAGGTGGCACTATGGCCCACAGCTTCTTCTTCAGGGACATCCTGTAGAGAATCTGATAACCATCATCCCAAGCATACACCTGCTTCTCTACAGGATTGTACTTCAGGCTGGCATGACCTCCGAAGCGTCTAGGGAAGTAGAGAAGTGGGGCTTCTCCGGGTGTTATCATGTCATTAACATCAAATACACACTGGACTCTAGAACGGCTGGGGGGTCTAGTGTTGTAGACCACATAAAGGGTGCCACAAACAAAAAATGCTGCTTCAGCATTGATTCTGGAGCATGCTGTGTCCCACATCTGCTCAATGTCCAATGTTCCAGAGTCCATCTTGGCTAGGTTGATGGTGTCTCCAACAGCATACAATGCCCACAGTCCTTCCTCATCTGCAATCAGGTCCACTATGGTCTCAGGATTGAAGCTGTACACCGACACCTGGTCCTGTACTGGAAGAACAGCGCTGTCCACCAACGAGCTATTCTCCAGATGAAACTTCATCACCTGCAGCTCTGATCTCTCAGTCACATAGTAAAGAAAGCCATCATAGACAACATGGCCAGTACCATTCCATGCAGAGGGGAGGGTTATCTGCTTGCCTTTGGACATCCCAGATGATGCAGAGAGCTCTTTAACTGAGTTGAACTCATACAGAGTGTTCTCAGAAGTTCCATTAAAGACATAGACCTTTGCTGTCCTGGCATCCTTAGTCCAGACCCCTTTGGTACTGCCCAGCCTTTTCAGGATCTTCATAGCTCGGATACTTGATATAATGTCGACACAAACTGTGAGGAAACATAATTAATAATCATTAGTGTTTGGTGCCAAATGTATTGTACCAACCTGTCGAATTGTGAAAAGCTGTGAAGGTAATACACGTAAATCCTGTAGTCATTACAAATTCATTAACCATTTGCATGAAATTGAATGGTGTAATTGCTTTTATATAACAGTACGTGTCAACTGAGTCAATTTGTCTGGACAAAAGGCATTTTATGAGTGCTGATGTTAGAGTATAACAGCACCAGGATGTTTAACTATACATCTATCACTTCTATTAACCATTAATTAGTGATAAATTGTAACAAACTTTGCACTGCAGAGATGAACATATTCTCACAAATAACATTTGAGTTAAATGTACTAAATTTAATTTACTAAATTTATTATTAATTTATCTCTGCCGTATCCTTGCGCATGACCTACACAAAGTAGCAAGCTGCTACTTGAAGAGTGCAGGAAACTGTTGTTGCTTGGCAACAGTCTAGTAATTATGTTGGAGTTCCACAATATTAAACATAAGCATAAATGTATTTTTAAAAAGTATAATGTGTCATTCTTTATTAAATGAAAAGTGGGCGCACTATGTCTAAATGGTAATTAACAAAAGAACAATGTATAGCTGAGTTTTAGTGTTCTATTTATTAACTTAAGCATGGACCCCTGTTTTCTTCAAGGTGCCACAAGATTAGAGCTAAAACATTAACCTAATACACAATCTAATAAGATACAAATTCTTTGCATCTTTTTTTTTACACCAGTTCCAAGGAATAACCAATAAGCTAACAGTCTCAGGAATATCTTCAGATAAACAAATGCACATGTAATGCAGTAAGATCCCTAATGTTATCAAAATAAATTAATTAGCATTAACAATTGTTAGAGAAATAACATTTATCTAGAGAATGTATTAATTTATTCATTCCAGGCCAGAGTCTGTCTGGAGGAACACTTATTCCGTGTTTTAATACTTTTATCTTTTTAAGGACCAGTGGCACTCATCTAAAAATATTGAAAAAGATGTTACTCTAATGGAATTAAATGATAAGATAAAAGAAATATAGACAAAGCCCAGAAATTACCATAAAACAGCATGGTCTACCACTCTATAGCAAGACTCCTCTTCTCTACTTTGTTCACAGACCTAAAAGCAAGGAGTTGCTTGCTAGTTACGAAAAGACTTTTTTCAGGTCAGTTGAAAGCACAGCTTAGACACTTCCAAAAATTGTAGAGGACTGCTTTAGGCTTTGGCTGTTACAATGGTGTCATATATAAGGTCATTTGTGACAGTTACGAGGGATAAAGTGAGCCTCCATCTTAAGGAAATGGTCTGGCTTAACTGCAGCTGTCCTCTGTGATTTGCCCTTGAATCAATAAGACACTGCAGCCTAGAGAAACATAACATCCATCACCAGCTGGAATGACCAGCTCTCAGACCATGATAAAGGACTTTTTTATATGAGCTGTGTCTGAATGGAACCTCATCTGACCTGTGCACTGGCCACCATGATCCTGTTCCTCAAAATAAGCAACATGCCAGAACAAAAGAACACACATGGACACTTTCCAGGGTTTACAAAATCCAGTAATGAATAATGATTTGTGCAGGAAATACCAGAGCAAGCCAGAGTGAGAACATTTCAGAATGCTGAATGCGAAAGCTGTTGGAAAGATGTTGATGTCAAAATATCCAAAACACAAAAATATGGAGGCCAAACAAAATCCCGCTTTGTGACAAACCACCGGCCTTGCTTTAGGAAGTCTGGATTTGTAAAGCATACTGTAAAGCAGACAATGTGACTTATCTTTTGATATAAAATGACGGTCTGGTTTAGGGATCCAATTAGGATCATACTATGGTTTGTATATATGATTTCTGGAAAAATAAAGATAAATCAAGTTTTCTGACTTCCCTTAAATAAGGGTCCCTTATGCTGGTGGACCCTGACCTGGACGGGATTAAAAATCAGCAAGTATTTCAGCAGACAAAACTAAGCACTAATGTAGCAGAACTGATCAATGTTGGAAAACATGATCATACAGCCATTACGGTTTTCAAACATAAACCATCAAGGCTTCTGTAATAGATCTTCTGTTGCAGCCATTTACATGAATAATTTACCATAGATTTTTTTCCTGATCTGATCAGTGAAGTGATAAAAAAAAAGGCAACTGGACAGAAATGCTTTAAGATGTTATATCAGATCGAGCTCTGTGGCTCTAATCAAAAGTCGTACCACGAAGTTCCAGTATGAAACAAAACATAACTCCTACAAACTAAGGTGTCATATTAATATCTATGAACTAATCACTATTGAGCATTAAAAGGTTGTTAATTAGCTGGACCTTCACAATTTTTTGTGGCATACCCCTGCAATAAAGATAAAAATGTTTTTTTAATTTTTATGATGTTTACAACCAAGCTGATGACCAATTTAATGATGGCCTGAAAATGGACATATGTGTGTAACACATAGAAGCATTAAAAAAAATCAATAATAAAAAAATCTAATAAAAAAAAACCTCTAATTCATAATTTATAGAGATGTATTTTCACACGGAAATGCAAGTGAGATCTGAGCTGTAGCACATGCTATTTCTAGTGTTAACGTGGATTAACGATTTTTTTCTCAATAAGTATGCATTATTAGTAAGCAAAAAGACACTTTCTCAACATTTTTTCAGTATTTTAAAGTGTGTTTTAACCAGAAGCCAAACAAAAGTGAAAATGGTGTGACCGTATACAGAAAAGTAATTTCCACAATGTGAAAACTTCCAGCACATTTTTTTCTAAATTAAATTATATTATATAAGGACGTCTTCACAAGTGTTAACCAAATCCGTGCTTAACAAACAGAACAGGAGTTTACAATTCCTTATGACGTTCATGTAATCCCAACGTTGATACTTCTCTCTTGAGTGTGCGATTCTTCTTCTTTTAGCAGGGTTATAGCCTAACTATCAAGATTCGAAGTAACTGGAAGCAAAACTTTTTTTGTACACCATGTAAATCATAAACTCTTGAATACAAATATGTTGGTAGCTAGCAAGTCAGCCTATTTGCTTTTTTTAAGTACAGTATTTCTAAAATATAGGCTCTAATTAATCCACAGTGGAGAGGAGAGAGTGACTTTATGAGCTTATTCCTAACCAGTTGCTCCCCAATGCCTCGGTGACACTTTGCCACAGCTCTGCGGCTGTTCCCGAGCCCCCAGGTGCATTGCCGAGTGAATTTCTGTGTCTCTGCATATACTGTGAGACATTTACAGCTAACACACCTGTTCCCAAATGTGTATTTCTAAAGCAAGGTAGCCAATAAACTCCATGAACCCATGTTTTCCTCCCAGCTCCCCTGATTTCAAAGGTGAGCCTGGACTCAGGCTTCTAATCAGGATGCTCTTGATAATCCACTCTGTGTTCAATTCATTACAGTTCATCCTAAACTCACTATCCCTGAACACTGCAACTTGCTTCAATTGAGTTTGTTCCTGCAGCTAAAAACAGCATATTCTCTCACAGTCAGCACCTTGGTGGTTGATGCTGTCCGAAGCAAGCTGCTGATTTTCAGTATACCACTAGAGCCATTCCCCAGTCATTTGTAGTGGTTACAATTAAAAAGGGCAATAAAAATGAGCTGGTGTATCAAAAAGTGGAGTTTAAGCCAAGTACAAGGCACTAGAGCAGACCTGTGAACTCTAGAATGGCATCGATATTGTAAGAGTTAAAAGACATAACCATGCAGGAATACCCAAATTCTCATTCTCTGATTTATACACTCTCTCTCAGAGATGACGCAGAGATGATCAGCACGTTCTCTCTATCCTGATTGGTTCTAGGCTGGCGTCAGAATGTGTGGACAGCAGATGCACACAAGCACTTCCGATGCATCCTCTCTTCTTCCAGCTCAGCTCTCATTATCTTCTCAAGTCTGATACTTGTTTTCCTTTCTGAAGAGCACATGTCTCTATCCAACTGGTTATTTCCCTCTTTTTGTTTTCTTTCTAATTTTTCTAGAATGGTCTGTTTCTGAATATAAGCTCTTTGTTCTGCACATTAAACGGATCACTGATTATGCAGTATGACTTTGTCTCTGTGTTGTCTTTGATCCCCATGGCCTGTTGATGGAGACAAGACAACAAAAACTGGCAGAATAATAATGATAAAAATTATGGAGAACAATACGTGATTGCAGTGCCATCAGTGCCATAGTCTTCTAACATAGCCAGGATTTCTGAATCTAGTGTCTAGAGAATGTAGAGCAGCATTTAATGAGCAGTTAAATATAGTCAAGGTGCCAAGATAACATCAGGACTGAAAGTGAAGTTACATGATCAAAAGATCTCCTCAGCACCTCCATGTTTTCAGTGGCTCACCTGAAACCTCAAAAAACTCATCCTTCTTCTTCCTCTCCTTCACCACAGGATTTTGTTCCACCATTTTGTCTGCTGCTTTAACACAAGGTTTGGGTGGGTTTTTGGTTTCAATGTAATCCATCTCTCGCTCTACCCGGTCCACCCGCACCCCGGCTCCCTCTAAGTCCTCCCGCAGTTTCTCATGCTCCTTTCCCAGTTTCTCCAGTAGATCTGCTGCCAGATGCCTGAACTTCTTTAAGTCAGTGCTGTAGCGGTCGTTCTGTTCATGCCATAAGGCAATACGTTCCTAAACACAAACAAACAAAAAAGCTTATGAGATCTGTGACTATAAAATACATATTAGATATAACATGTGGCCTATTTTTAGGACAATGTATGTCTAGTCTGTCATTTAAAAAGTTTAGTCAGGATTAAAGTGGTGGAGTTTGATCAATGAGGTCCATATTCAGTTGAGAAGAAAGACGGAGGGAAATAAACGTACATTTACATTGTTTCATCATTTAAAGTTTGTCTTATTCAAGTACACTATATTGTATTCACTTTTTGCCTTCACAATCATATGAACTTGACTGACATCCCATTCTTAATCCATAGGGTTTAATATAATGTTGGCCCACCCTTTGCAGCTGTAACAGCTTCAACTCTTCCGGGAAGGCTTTCCACAAGGTTTAGGAGTGTGTTTATGGGAATTTTTGATCATTCTTCCAGAAGTGCATTTGTGAGGTCAGACACTGATGTTGGACGAGAAGGCCTGGCTCACAGTCTCCACTCTAATTCATCCCAAAGGTGTTCTATCAGGTTGAGGACAGGACTCTGTGCAGGCTAGTCAAGTTCTTCCAAACCAAACTCACTCATCCATGTCTTTATGGACCTTGCTTTGTGCACTGGTGTGCAGTCATGTTGGAACAGGAATGGGCCATCCCTAAACTGTTCCATCAGATTGCCAGATGGGGAAGCATGATTTGTCACTCCAGAGAACACGTCTCCACTGCTCTAGAGTCCAGTGGTGGCGTGCTTGACACCACTGCATCTGAATGCACTTGGTGATGTAAGGCTTGGAGACAGCTGCTCGTCCATGGAAACCCATTCCATGAAGCTCTCTAGGCACTGTTCTTGAGCTAATCTGAAGGCCACATGAAGTTTGGAGGTCTGTAGCGATTGACTCTACAGAAAGTTACTGACCTCTATGCGTTATGTGCCTCAGCATCCGCTGACCCCGCTCTGCCATTTTACGTGGTCTACCACTTCGTGGCTGAGTTGCTGTTGTTCTCAATTGCTTCCACTTTGTTACAATACCACTGACAGTTGACTGTGGAATATTTAGTAGCGAGGAAATTTGGCCTATGGAAATGGCCACCAAGGTTGGTGGTATGGTTCCCAAGTCGCATGTTTATTGTCATGCATAAGCCATATGATTACTGATCATGCCTACCTTCACTAAGTCATGCACACAGCATAAACATACACTTGATGCAGCAAAATAACCTAACAATGTGATTATAATTGCTTTTCTGGTGTTGATCTTGGTCTTCTTTCCCAGTTCCTATCTATAGTCCTTGCCTACCATAGGCTCATTTTTGATGACCTGACCCTTGCCTGTTATAACAACTAGCAGCATTTTGGATTTGTTTGGCAAATATAAAACACTTCAACCTGCACCTGCAACCCATTCTGCTGTGTGAAACAAAACACATTAATCTATAAGGACATTTCTGTGTGTAATGTTTTGCCATACATCTTATTATGCCATTGATGAGATCTTATATATATTGCATTGCTCAGCTCCAATAGCTTCATTGTCGAGCTATTGATAGGGATTAGATTTTAACCCTCCCATCTAATACCACCACCAGCCATCACCGAATATCATAGTTCCCGTAATTCCTTGGCTATTTTCCAAACGATTCCATTCACGCCACGATGCCAGTGGATTTAATGCTAATGTGCAAAGCAATGATACAGAAAACCTATGAATGCAAACCAAAAGGTTGTTTTGTGGAATATGAACATGTCTACCCACTTTTAAATTATTTGAAAATCTTTGCCAAATCTTTATCAATAGCAAATTCATTTAACTCATCAGCTGGCTGAAATATGTCAACTGCATGACTATCAGAGTGGAAAACACCACAGAGGAGGCTTAATGTATTCAGTCCAGTAATTACAGTCCTTTACATTGGCACAATCATAAGATAAAGCCTTGAATGAGGATGATATAAGAGTACAGTAAATTGCATCATATGTCTGTTGGCACATATAAAATTTATAGTGCTTATAGCATGTGGATTTGTGGTAATAAATACATAATATTATTTGCAAGGACGGGATATAAATTATGCATGAGGAAGGTGAGTATGCACCATTTCACTGATAACAAATATGCTGAGGTTAGCACGTGTCTGGTGTGGAATGGGATTTTGAGTGTGGATGCAGCTCTGCACACAACACTGTTAGTCTGTGATACACTGTTAAACCGCTATTCTTTACAGTCCCTGATTAGTTGGTTTTCTAAACTGTTATAATCTCTGGTCTGTTAACCCTTTCATGCAGAGTGTTACTTAACATAAACCAGTATGATTGACAAAATGAATTAAATAAATAAATGGCACCATGCAGCAATAAATAAATAATAGTAAAATTACAAGTGATTATAAATAATTATTTAGATAACTGTCTAGCTAGCTACATAATGTGACCTATGAGCATGTTAGGGTTAAGAGTCATGGTGGAAGAACATATGTGCATCTGTTTCAGGTGCAGATCCCTGTGAAGATGCATTTAGAGCTTGTTGGATAAGCGCAGTCACTTTCCTGACTAATCCAAGCTTTTCCTCACACTCTCTATGTCTGTCATTCTAGGTGTTTGATTGCTTTACACTGCAGCTACAAAAGGCGGGTCATTCATCCTACTCAACCAATCACCAAGCTCTCTGTATTTTCGAGAGTGAAAGTGACAGTTTAAATGTCAAGGCATATTTCATGCAATTGGCAGCATCATTGAAATAAATTGAAATAAATACACACATACTTTATATAATTAAAAATTACATTACTCATTTATTTATGCATTTTATGGCACATTTAATTAGTTATAATCATTCTTAATTTGAGTATTATTTATTTATTTCCATGTGATGCCATATATTTATATACGTATATTTATCATCTTTATATGTGTGTCATGCTGGTACGATTGGATCAGGCACAGCAGTGCTGCTGAAGTTTCTAAACACTGTGTCCACTCACTGTCCACTCTATTAGACACACCTACCCAGCTTAACACACACTAACACACAACAACCACATCAGGGTCACTGCAGTGCTGACAATCATCTACCATCCAAATAATCCCTGCTCTGTGGTGGTCCTGTAGGGGTCCTGACCATTAGAGAACAGGGTAAACGGGGTGAATAAAGTATGCAGAGAAACAGATGGACTACAGTCTCTATCTGTAGAGCTGCAAAGTGCATCTGTATGGTCAGTGGAGCTGATAAAATGGATAAACAGTGTAGATACAAGGAGGTGGTATTAATTTTATGCTTGATCGGTGTATGTACAAGCGATTTCATTAATCTTTGTTGAACTGTCTAACCCTAATAAGCTGTTCAGGTATGTTCATAAATCATCATATATACTTTACAGATTATCTGTTTAAGCATCTACAGACAAATAAAAAAACAGTTCAATCATTCACTCACAATTACTAAGCTGTTACAATGTTACAAATACCCTGTAAACCCTCTGTAGGTGGACTATTCAAATAAAGGGTGACCCTCTGGAATATCTCTACAAAGTTTTAGTAGATTTGTACCATATGAAATACTATATATACATAGAATGTCAAAATCCATTTGGCATGAAATATTAAATAATAATAACCATCTAAAGAATCTGGATATGTTTCAAAGGTATTGCATAAAAGGATTAAACATTGAAGTCTTGTGCTTGGAATCAGTGTTGAATACAAATGTAGTATGCTGTAGTAAGTGCAAGAATGATGTAAGAACATTTTGGTTAAAATGATGAGTCTGGGGTTGTTTGCATTTATTTTACTGCTTCAGTCTGAACATGTAGTGCTAGCGTGATCATATTTTAAAGAAATGCTAAAAGTAGGAAATTTCCATTATATTAATACGCATTGCCAAATGTCAGCCTGGTCATTCTGATTATTTATTCTGATTATTCTGTGTTACTCTTTTTGACTTTCTGTATACATTTTTCTCACTGCCTCACCGATAAATTGTGAAAGAATGGAAAATAAATTCAGTTGCTCAAGTCCAACTGAATTTTTACAAAAGTGAACTTTTGTAAAAAAAAAAAAAATCGCTGCTGACGGCAGATTTGAAATCTTACGTTTAGTAGTGTGAGCTAAGTGTGGTGAGATCTGGTAAATATATTCTTACCTCCAAAGCAACCATTCGGCTTTCCAGGTAGTTCATCAGGTTCTGGTAATGGTACTGGGCCTGAGAGAGCTGAGCAAGCATGCTGATGAGGATAGAGAAGAAAAATCCTGCTTTCATGGTGAGTTCAGACGTGGGACACTTTGAACTCTTTGTCGAGCAGCTCCAGAATTCTGAAAAGTGTTTTTACCCTAGCAGTCTGCCTTGGGCAGAAACCCGGAGATGACTCTTTGCAGAAGTGATCAAAGAAATGACCATGAACGGGAAGGACTGCTGGGGTTTCGAATTCTCTGGCTCTCTCCTCTAGTTGGAATGTTTTCCTAAATGCTGAAGGAGGAGCCATGAGTCTATGGCCTCTAACTGTCCTCTGTAGGAAAGCTCTGTTTCAAATATTAACCCTATATGGGGTTTTGTTATTTAAAACCATGCAAGTGAAAGGATAAACACACAGTATTCAAACAAAAGATGTCAGTAAAATTGTATGAAACTAAATTGCCTTCATCCAATGAGCTAAAGGTGATCATTTGTTTGTTCGTTTAGTAGACTGCCAGTAGACAGTAGTCCAGTTTGCTTCATGACTAGGCAGTTTGCTATGGAAATATGCCAATAATTATTTTTCAATGTAGAAGTGTTTTTCCACTCTGTGTACTGTATAAAGTCCTTCAAGGGATAAAAGACTCAATAACAGAATAATCTGGTTTAGTAAATTTGTTCCAAAGTCTTTTTATTCCAGCCGTTTCACTAACTAATTAAATTTATACTTGTAATGATGCAAACAAGTCTTATGTCAGGTGAAGTCACCTTCTTTGAAAAATGCAAAGCTGTAAACAGTGATACACCAGAAAAAGAGCATGAGTTTGGTCTTTAAAGTTATCAAGTTACCAAAGTTTTTCCTCATATTTTTACCATTTTGGATTGCTCCTAAGTTGAAGTGGTCCTAAAAGTACCATTGCCTTCCCATTGTGTCCTAATTGCTAAAATTCAAAGTAAACAACGTCATAATTAAAGTCGATGTAATCTATCCTTAAGAAGATACAGCTCATATTTTCAATTAGCCAACTGAGACAGCAGTACAGCAGCCATGTGCCACCTACACTACATCTGCTTTGTTAAAGAGCATATTGGCTGTTTGCATGTTCTGAAGGAAACAGAATTAGCCAACACCTCCACAAATGCAACAGCAGATTGTCTGACTGAAAAAAGAAAAAAAAAAAAAAGGAAGCGAACTGATTTATGAAAAGAGTATCAGAATTTAGTTTATTTCACAGAGAAGAACAATGCTGATTATGGGTAAATAAAAAGCATTAGCAATCTACAAACGGTCCCCATGATATAGATTATATTATACAACAGAAGGCATAGATATATTTACATTTTTACATTATACTAAGGTAGACCTGAGTTCAAGGTACTTTGAGCCATGATACTGCTAGAAATGAGCCATCAATATAATACAATAACTGCTGTAAGTGTGGTAAGAGCTTTAATAGATGCAAAGTTAGTGTTGAATTGAGTTAGTGCTCTTGAAAGAGGTGGGTTTTCAGTTGGCATTTGAAGACAGCAAGTGATTCCGCTGTTCGGACACTCGGAGAGAGTGGTGCCACGACAAAGAAAAGTCTGGATGCTTGCCTCCTATGCATCCTGGATAATGGTAGGTCAAGTTGAACCATACCTGAGGCACAATGGGCCCTAGGTACGCATTGATCTTTGAGCATTACCATCAGGGAGGGAGGGAATGGACCACTTTTTACTTTGTAGGCCAGCATAAGGGTTTAATATCTAATGGCTGAACTTGGGAAGGTTGAATACAAGTTAATTGAATACAATGCAGCAATCTGGATCAGTTGCGGGGTTCTGGTTGCATGCATAGGAAGGCTAGCTGGGAGGGCATTGCAGTAGTCTAGTCTTGAGATGATAAGAGACTGAAAAAGTACTTGTGTGGCAGAGAAATCTGCATGACCAAGTCAGGTTAACAGCACATAAGAAACCTGGTTATCAACAGCTTTGGCTCAATAGCATGGCTTAGACAGTAATTCAGGCTACAAGCCTTATATTAACCAGTGCATCTGCTCAATCATGCAGTTGTCCCATTAGCCAATAATATGCCAGTAGTATTCATTCATTCATTCATTTTCTTGATTGCTTATTCCTTTTCAGGGTCACGGAAGAGCCGGTGCCTAGCCAGCAGCATAGAGCGCAAGGCAGAAACAACCCTAGACAGGGCGCCAATCCATCGTAGGGCACACACACGCACACTCACACACACACTCACACACACACACTCACACACTAGGGCCACTTTAGAGACACCAATCAACCTAACGTGCATGTCATTGGACTATGGGAGGAACACGGGGAGGACATGCAGACTCCACACAGAAAGGACCCAGACCACCCCACCCGATGATCGAACCTGGGACCTTCTTGCTGTGAGGCAACAGTGCTACCCACCGAGCCACCGTGTCACCCATGCCAGTAGTACAATGCATAAAATCATGCAGGTACAAGAGTTTCAAGAGGTTCACACAAAATATGTGTCAGACAGGCTGATTTGATTTTTAG
The DNA here is from genome assembly GCA_025674545.1 of Hassar affinis. Classification (NCBI taxonomy): domain Eukaryota; kingdom Metazoa; phylum Chordata; class Actinopteri; order Siluriformes; family Doradidae; genus Hassar; species Hassar affinis. The sequence goes on along the minus strand of JAOVYV010000017.1, from coordinate 18,880,521 downwards.
AAACTGCTGATCTCATCTCTTAGGCGATGTATATTTAGCAATTTTGGAAGGAGTCTCCAGCGTCAGAAGCTGTAACATGGGAAAGTCTTTGCGCTTTTTGTTTTCTTAGTAACAAAAGAAACCACAAAGCTCTTCCTTTGAGCTTTCACAGAGCTCTTATCTAATTTAACTTATCTATCTTATCTAATCTATCGAACTTCAAAGACTACTTATAGCTGTTATGACATAAACAATGAATAGAACTAACTTTCCATAAAGTTGAAAGTACTACATGTCCTTCTTTCATGAATAAATTATTAGCATTGGCAAACTGCTGTGGTATAAGAGTAATTAAATACTTTGGGACATGCTGTTCTTGGAAATAATCAATTTGCTAAAGACAATGTGTCCAAAGTCTTTGAAAACACATCAAGAAATGCTGTGTTTAAAACATGTAATCATGTTTGAATACAGGCAGAACATGATTTACTGAAGACAGCAATAAATCTGTAGGAGTGGCACAGTATTATGTTTTGGGGCAGTGCTGCCATGCTGTGAAGGGCACAGCTGTTGTTGTTTGCTCTGGAATGACACGTGATGATGCAACATCAAAAACACAATGTCACTTCATCTAGACTTTCCTTACAATCATAGAAAACCCATCAACTTATAGAGGCAATAGAAAAACTAAGCCTTCATTAAAATGAACTGTTTTTGGTTTATGATTTTATCCTGACCAAAAAAATGATTATACTGTGTACATACATTTAATTGAACATGAATGCACTGCATTAATACTTACAGTTCCTATGACAGATTTTGTTCATTCATTTTCATTAAGTGCTTTATTCTGGTCATGGTCTCAGTGGATCCCTGGATCCCAGGAGTACCGGGTTATGAGGCAGAAATACATCCCCGGTAATACGCATCAGTCCATCACAGGGCACCATGCACATGCATACTGGCATGTTTTTTAGGACGTCAGAGGAAACTAGAGAACTCTGAGGGATGAGCACAGTGAGAACATGAACTCCATACTGACAGTAATCTGAGCTTAACAAGGAGCTGGATAACATTGAGCTGGAGCTGTAAGGAGCTAAACGCTGCACCACTATGCTGACTGTGCTCCTAAATATTTTTGTTTAAATATATTTGGTCATGAAAATACAAATCTTCTGACCCAAACTATATCTAACATCCATAAAGTGCAACTAATTGTTCTATATATACAGTACACAACACAACGCTGTATGATTTATGTACAATAGAGTATTGGGAAAGCTCAAATTCTGTATAAAGAAAAACTGTTACTTCACAAGTGTCAGTGCTATATAATGCGCTGTGATGTAATTGAGTAGTAGTAGATGTGTGTACTGTTTGAAACGTTGTCTGTGTTAGTGTTGGGAGATTGCACCACCTACTGGATACCATGCCAGCTGACGCACTGCATCATACGGAGCCAATATAACCATGATGCTATAATAATGACTCCTTGCAGACAGGACATACTGTAGCTCACAGTCAGAAACGAGTCTTCATTTTTGGAACCCTCTCTAAGAGAGACAACTGAAGAACACTTCGGATTTTAGGCTTTTTATGTGAAGTGGAGTTACTGTTACAACCCCAAGGTTGATTATTTTGCTATAACAGCGCATCCTGAAATTATTCATCGTACCTCATGGTGACAATTTTCACTATATACATTTCATAAATATTTATTAAAGAACTGTACACATTGCCACTGACCTGGGGTCCCAAGCAGTTGAGTGCCTTGCCTGGTGGCAAGTGGCTCTTCTGCCTGCATGTGTACAGCTGACTGGGAATCTAGATCGTCATTGTCAGCCTACTGCTATCTACATCCACAAGGGGGCAGCATGAAATAGGATGTGGGCACGAGGATCTGTATTTTGTGGTATAAGTTTTGTTAGACATCTTTATTTTTTATGAATTCTGCATTATGGAGTCAGCAAAAAAAAAAGATCTTAGATTTCCAAACAAAAAATTATGTTACAGAAAAATGTTTGTATGTCAGTAAAGAAAGCAGCATATTAAACAACAGTCCACTTTTAGACAAAAAAAACATGAAACATGCAACAAAAAGAAGCAAGTTGAAGATAATATCCTTATAAAACTTCACAAATTATATCTATTTTAAAAAAAAACTTAATCATTTACTGTTTACAGGCGACACGTTGGCTCGGTGGGTAGCACTGTCGCCTCACAGCAACAAGATCCCGGGTACAATCCCCAGGTGGGGCGGTCTGGGTCCTGTCTGTGTGTAGTCTGCATGTCCTCCCCGTGTCTGCGTGGGTTTACTCTGGGTACTCCGGTTTCCTCCCACAGTCCAAAGACATGCATGTTAGGTTGATTGGTGTCTCTAAAGTGGCCATAGTGTGTGAGTGTGTGTGTGAGTGTGTGTGCCCTACGATGGATTGGCGCCCTGTCTAGGGTTGTTCCTGCTTTGCGCCCTATGCTGTCGGCTAGGTACCAGCTCTCCCGTGACCCTGAAAAGGAATAAGCGGTCAAGAAAATGAATGAATGAATGAATGAATGCATTTACTGTTTACTGCACTTTATAGTATTTTATTTTATGTGGAAATATATTCATTATATTTGAAGCATCTTTGCTTTACAGCGATTCATTTCATGTGCCTAACACTTCTGCGACGTACTGTACAGTAATTAGCTGGTAAGTTGAACTGAGTGTGTTGGAGAATCTGCCACAGCTCTTCTGGAGACTTTGTCTGTCACACTTCTTTTGCATACAAATCCCAGCAGCCTTTATTACCTTTTTTTGTCTGAAAAGTGGTCTCTTTATTATTTTGCTTTCTTTGTTGACATACAAATATTTTCTACCATTAATTTTTGGACATGTATATCTTTGGAAATCTAAAATATTTTTCTATATAATAATGCAATATAATAAATATCTTTAACCAAATTTGTGCCAAAAAAATCACATAATCGTTATGTCTCAAGTCTGTTATGTTTTTGTCATCTTGCGCCATGTTTATGTATGATAATAAGGGAGGGAATGACATTCAGCTCGCCAGACATTTCCTTAATGTTAAAGCACCAATAAAGTAAAATAAAATAAAATAAAAACAAGTTCGCAAATCCTAAATCACTGTCCCAAGTCTCGAGTCCCAAGTCTCAAGTCACTGTGTGTGCAATGAGTCCCTGTATCTGAAATATATTACTTTATTTCTTTTAAATCATTTGAAGTATATAAAACTCTGTCCATATGGAACCCCCTAATGCTGCACTAAATCTGTCTCACTTTGTCACCCCCATCACCCACAACCCAAACATAAATGAAAGGAAACATTTTTTATTGGCCTGAAATAATGATTGAGAGGGTCAGACAACATGACCACCTAGCGCCAGATCATATAAATGAGCAGGCCAGCGTCAAAGCACCGTAAATCCTTCGGCCCCTTGTAAACAGCTTTAATACACACAAGGCGCCAAATCACTTGACCTGCGTTAGCCTTGCCGTTTGGGAGCTTTCCGCTTGACTGAGCATACTGGAGCCAGCTTCCCTCGTCAGATTCCCTTACTGTCAGGCCATGTTAATGGTGGCGGGCTTATTAGCAAGGCGTTGCCTTGACCATTTTCCCTTTCTTTCCCCTGCTTTTTTCCCTGGCTCCATCCCCTTAGGGCACTTGAATGCTTCATTTGTGGCTGGGAAGCTAATCGGCTGCCTCCATGACCTCGCCTTCTCTGTCCTCATCCATTCCTCATCCATGGTTTCTGAAGGACACACAATCCTTCCTGCACTTAAAATGTTAGGCTCTTGTTGGGAAACAATATTGTAAGCCTGAAGAATGAGTCCCGGTTGTTTAAAATTGTTATCCCGATTGGGAAGCTGACCAGAAAGATAAATAGCTGTGCTTCTTTAACTTGTTCAGACTTAGTGTTCATCTTAAGGAAAAAATGATTCAATACCAACAGCTGATATCACATAACATTATCTGACCTAAGCCTCACTCAAGAAAAAACATGTATGTTGCCTAGGTAATCAACAAATAATACAAACTGACAGTGATCTGGATGTATTTCACAATTAATGATGTTAAGCAAACCAGACTTCATATTCATATTTTTCTGTAAAAACATATCAAGAGGACCTATTACAGGATCTTCGTACAATCCAAGAAACCTGATTAAAAATGTAATGGTGTTAAAATAGTATGTTTAATAGGGTGGATGAGGGTGGCTACCCTGAGCATGCAGGGCACTGTTAGCGAGGGTGGACATTTAAAGTGTATGTAATGTGTGTAGCTTTGTGAACTGCAGTCATAAAAAAAGGTTTCGACAAATGAAAGAGTATGGAGACCAACTGTGGCATGCGAGAGCAGTTCAATTCTGCGAGCACTGAGCACTGAGCCACTTCTTTTCCCAGTGCAGTCTCAGGTCATCCACCTTCCTGCGCTCAATTTAAGATTTAACATACATAACATAAAAAATAACACTCAGCATGAGGAATTCAGGTGACACGGTGGCTCGGTGGGTAGCACTGTCGCCTCACAGCAAGAAGGTCCCGGGTTCGATCCCCGGGTGGGGC
>JAOVYV010000017.1:18812664-18824217 GCA_025674545.1 Hassar affinis | reverse complement strand
TCACATGCGCCCCCCCAGGCACCGCACTGCGCCCCCCTAGGGGGGCCAGCCCCACTATTTGAGAAGGACTGCACTAGAGCAATGCACAGTTCAATATAATCAGCTCTGTTTTTTTAAGCAATGCAGTGCCGAAATAGTAAAAATAAGTGACATGTATATGCTTGCAAATATGCAATTACGAAATAATTTGACCACAAAATGTACCTGGGCATGAAGAAACTGCAAATTGTTGCTTTTGCTGCTTTTGGGGTTGGATTTTACAAGAGAAACACTGTACCTGTAAGTTGTGACATGCTATAATTGTCATCTACACTTTTTTTCAGTATGCTGTTTGCTGCATTCACTGAATACTTTAGTCATATTGGAGGCTCCACATGATTTTAAAACAAAATAACTTCACATCAGGCATCTTTTTTTTTTTAACGTCTCCAAAGTTCTGCCGCATAGTATTTGTTTAACATTTAAAGGAAATTCGAAAACGAGCTTATTTTGAGCAACAAAAGTGGGAGGAACAAGAGGCTGTCTGCCACGGCAAACATAAACACAGCCATTAAACTATTTTGTGGCCGCCATCGACAGCCATGCAGCACTGTCTCATTGTGGAGAGGCTTAATGATTGTTTAGGCTTCATTTCCATGCCATTACAATCAGCTTGGTTATGATTAATATAATTCCAGATATTCACGCCATGACTATGCATTAGGCCTAATTTTTTCCATTGCATTTACTGACAAGCGTGTAGGCCTTATTTCTGAAGCCTATAATTAAGCCCACGCACGCAGAGCCTGCACAAACTAGACTAAATATTGCATAAATACTGAATCCTTACAAATCGGGTGCCCGTTATACCAGACAGACTAACAGTCATGTTTTCTATTTACTTGTATCAGATATAGCACATATGCTATTATGTACAGCACTGAAGATGGAAACAAGCCAGAAACAGCACTGCCCAGCTCACTAAAGTGAAGACAGAAAGCAAGGGCTTGGTCTAAATTTATAAATGCCAAGACCACAGATTTTGATGCTTTACTTCTGCAACTCACCCTTGTTTCAGTGGATAAATTCACTTGGATACTGACACTTTGTACATGAGGACTGCTGAGGTAATCACAAAGACTGCCCTGTGCTCATCCGAGCACTCATATTCACAATATACTCTCAGAGTAAGGGTACTAAACTGTAACTTTCCTTGTCACTGGGGTGACACCCACAGTGGGACAGTTTTTGTACCTGTAATAACATGCTATATGGCCAAAAGTATGTGGACTGTCACAAAGGCATTAACATTGAGTTACTCTTTTGAGAAGGCTTTCCACTCGATTTTGTAATGCAACTGTGGAGATTTGCACATTGACCTACAAGAGCTGTAGTAGGGTTGGGCATTGATGGCCAAGATGGACTGACATTCCAGGTGTTCAGTTCACTGACACTCACCCCAAAGCGTTCAGTCAGGGCTCTGTGCAGGCCACTCAAGTTGTTTCCCTTGGGGCAAACTTTATGAGGTCTTCATGAACGTCGCTTTGTGCTTCCATGCTGGAACAGGTTTGGGCCTTTTCGTTCCAGTGAAGGGAAATTGTAATGCTACCGCATACAAAGAAATGCTTCAAGCATTGTGGCAAGAGTTTAGAGAAGACCAAAATCTGGGTGGGATGGACAGGTACCCAAATATCTTTAGTGTATAGTGTATATAGTGCACATTGAGGACACCACCACAGTGACTAACAAAGAGTCTGGTCCCTCTCAGTGTCCCTTCTTCATGGTGTTTTTCCTTGTCACTATTACTTGCGTACTCATTGGGGATCTCAACATGTGGATTCTTGTAAAGCTGCTTTATGATTGTTAAAATGTATATTTTTAAAAGCAACATAATTGAATTTTACCTTCCACGAACACAGGTATGTTTTATATGATGAAGAGCAGGGGGAACTCGTTCACTAAGCACTTTCTGCTGTTCTTGTTCTGCATGATCTCCTACAGTACAAATTGTACTGATTGCCATCAGTAAATTCCCATTTTGGAATGTGGTGTAGTTACTGTACAAGGTCACCTGATCTATAGATAACATAATCATCCAAAGAGCTGTCGATGGGTTTTTTAGTCTGCCGATATCAAAACAGGCACCCAAGACACATGTAAACAAAAATGACCATGTTTGTGGGGAAAAAAGCATCTATTCATGACCAGAGGAGGAAAGTGAATTTAATTGTGTAGTATCAGTATTAAACTAAAAGAATTGCTTCTAGGGTTCCCAGTCACATCCTGAGTTCGGCATAACTCTCTGTCTTCTTGTTGCCATGTGGATTTCCTCTGGGCTCTCAGGTTTCCTCTCACCTCCCAAAAACATGACAACAATGCAACAATGGCTCTAACATCAGTATTGTCTATGATCTCTACATAATAAGTGCAATGATATTCTAAGGTTATACTATCTATCAAATCTCCCAAAGCACTATTATTTAAGCTCAATTTTGGATGTGGCACTTTATGGAGAATGGTGCAAACACACCCAACTTTTGCTATACAAATATGATGCAAATTTAAAATATATTTAAATGCAAATTAAATATTTAAAAGTAAAATGTAAAGTCCAAGATGTGAATCACATCTGTAGAGTTCTATTGCTATAAATGAGATGGTGGCATTTGCTATTTACTGATGCATCGCAGCATCTTTTTAAGATAAGAAGTGTTCAGACAGACATTAAAACTATTCAAAAGTAATATCACATTAAGTGCATGAGATAATAGTAAAGAGAGCCGCTCGTATTCTCAACGTTGTCCAATCACCAGTCCACGTTAAGGTTAGGAGATTTGTCTTCCTTATGTATTTACCAAAAAACACAGAATGATAACTGTTATAGCAGTTACGTCATTCATCATCTGCTGTAACCATTTTATCCAAGGATAGGTTATGGAATGAGATGGCGGTCCATCCAGGGCAGCATGCACACTCACACACACACACATTCACACCTAGGAGTAATTTAACATAGCCAATTCACCTACCTGCACATTTTTGTGAGGCAGGAGGAAATCGGAGAACCCGAAGGAGCCCCATGCAGACACAGACAGAACATGTGAAACAGACAGTAAACCAAGCTCATGAGCCTTGAGCTCGGGTTACAGCAATCATAAATTCCAAAAAACTCCAAAAACAAGTATGTAGCCTAGTTTTCTTGGATAACTGTTCAGTGTAGATCTTTATTTAGTAACTTTTTTTATCATTTATAACACTGGAGATCTGTTTGTCACTGATCTCACACTCTAGTGTCCAGCCCTTTTCAAAACACACCCAAGTGTCTATGGTGGAGATTAAACCAGGGCTAGAGGAGAGCTGTCTGAAATGGAATTTGTTTAGGCTGGGTGGCAGAGCATGGATCACTTTTCTGTTAAACTAACTTTTCTGCACTGAAAGTCTTTTCCGATTCTTATATGGCAGTAAAGAAACCCTTTGTTTTTTCATCCCAAATGAATTGAAAGAAGGGAGCTTCTCTTTGTTTCAGCAGTTGGACATGATATGCGTGTGTCCTCGCTGTCACGCTCATCCCCCTCTACCGTTCAGCCGCCGTTCCACTCCAGAGCCTCTCGCTGGCATGGCAGGAACACCCATATTTTACATCATGTGATCATATGTTTTTCACATGTGCATTTGTGAGTAATACATGGCCACATATGAAAAGTGTACTACACTGCATTTCACTGTTGTGCCCTTAAGTTGCACGTGGTATCATACATTTTGTGTGACAAAATAACAAGAAGCCTTTACTTGTCACAAATACATTACAGCAAGAGTGAATTTCTCTTTTCACATATCCCAGCTTGTTAAGGGAAACAGCACCTCTGGAGCAGAGATGGTTAAGGGCCTCACTCAGGGGCCCAACAGTGGCAGCTTGGGCACCTGCCCTTCTGATCAGTAAACCAGAGCCTTAACCGTTGTGGTTTTATTTTTCACACATGATATTTTTTTTCACCTGCTAATTTTTCACATGATGACATAAAAAATTAGAACATGGAAAGCAATGAATCACTGGTTTCACTGGTTTTGTGTAGTTTAGGAATACTTGGTTTTTGGGACTTGTTTTATTGTAATGTTTATTAGGTAGTATACGGCTAAATTCTATCAGTATCATAGCTGTAAGCAGCTTGACTTCAGGTCTACTAGCCTTAGCTTTGGATATTCCAGGTTATCACTCTTGTAGATCACACTGGATAAGAGCGTCTGCTAAGTTCCATCAATGTAAATGTAAATAAATGTAAATGAACCATGTGAGAAAATGACATATGGAAAAATAAAAGCCCACACGTGAAACATAATGTGAAGAATCTGAAAGACACATGTGTAAAATTCACATGTTAATCATGTGATAATTACTCGCACATGTGAAGTTCATGTGACTTTTCTGTAAGCTTGGACACTTAGTGGATCCCACTTGAGGCCCCCTGGAGAACAAGTGGCGCATTGGAGGGGATGAACAAAGCCCAATGATGCCATGTTCCCGGCTTTGCTTTTTATGGAACAGCAGACAGATTTACGGCCTTGATTATATGAGCTCATTGGCAGCACGCCTCTGTGCCGTACCTACAATTAAGCCCTGGGTTGATATCAAGTCATTATGCCCTTTGGGATCCAGCATGGAGATACAAACGAAAAATGATCATTTCACTACATATCGAGCAGCAGGCCGTTTTCAAAGGGCTTCACTGAACAAGAACAAGAACCCAGTGCCGCTTTCACTATTTCATTTCATCACTCATTCCTGCGTAAGGTTTGACAGCTAATACGCTCCGAATGGACAAATATAGACGTGGCTCTTTTTTTTTGCATGCTGAAATATTTGTTTGGCAGTTGCCATAAAGTTCCTTTCATCACATCCTTACATACACAGTGAAACAGTTAACTGCTGTGTTATTACTCAAGGGGAAAGTTGGAGAGGTGCCCATTAGGCCCATGGGTCATTAAATCAGTGACAACAAAGACGGCTGTATCTAATTTACACCACCATCTAGCACACGTTTACAAAACACACCACCGTGTATTGCCTGTGTCGAGAACGGCTGGGAAACTTTACAGGAACAGAGATCTGAGCTGAAGTTAGCAGGGGCCCTGTGTTGTTTTTAATCTCTTGGCAGTGTAAACATTGTATAGATTTTTCTGTGTGTGCACATATATAGAGTGCACATTCCTTTGCTAGTGAAGACATGTGAAGAGTAAAAACCACAAGGCCTATTATGAGCTCTGTAGAATTATTCGACCCACCTTCTTCCACAAGGCTGAGAAAAAGGCTGATTGGAGCATCACACCTGCTTTTATGCAGAAATTACAGTGCACAGATGGAGGCTGGAGTGGCTGCTCATTTTCCCCCTTTTTATCTGTGGTAGGTCAAATGGATCATTTATGCCAATGCATTACATCACAAAGATCTTAGCTTGTTGACGACTGCCATGATTTTGCAAAGCACTTTTGAGGATGGCCATTAATGCCCTTTTTTCTAAAGTGATAGCCCAAGTGATTCCAAAGTGATAAAATGATAGCTTTCTTCTCAGCTCAAACTAGGCTTTCTTCAAGGACATGCACTTGGTTTTGGTGGTTAAGACATTATAGTCTCCAGGATTATGTAGCATATGTTATAACATTATGGGGTTTTTGTCTGCCATTTTTGAACACTGTTGTGATTTTATGTTACAGTATCATCTATCCTTTATTTTTTCCTGCAGCATCCATGAGAACATGCAATCTAATCATTTCATTAGTACAGGAGCACTTGGCATGCACATGACAACATTAAATTTAAATTTGAATCTGGATTAAGAACCGTTCTTTTATTCGTCTAAAAACAACCACTACATTAAATTATACATAAAAGCCTAAATAAAATGATATGTAAGCCAAATTCGAGTTTACATTTATATTTCTTGGATGTGCAAATGTTAAGTATGTCCTTGGTATGAAGTAAGAACATTCAGAAGAATAAGCAGGGTGAAATGAGAGAGCTTTCTTATCTTTACCTCTTTCACCTGAAGTGAGATGATAAGTAGTATAAGGATTTGACATAGCTTCCTTTAATGCCATCTAGCATGCTTTAAATCTCTGAAATTGATCTTTTGGCCCATAACCCTGGATATCAACTTAACCCCAAGTCCACAGCCCAGGTGATGTTGTTTGGCAGTGACACAATCTGGCATAACACAGGGTCTTAACGTGATTATGTCATTATTCCCTGATCGCATGGGACGAGATGAAAAGAATGTAAGCAAGGCGGGGGCAAAGCAGCTAATCCTCTTCTAGGTGTCCTCTTTCAGGACCCTTTCTGTGAGGCTTTGTGAGGGGCTTACACGGCCTGCTGCCCTGGTTTTTCGTTTTTTTTTTTCACCCTATCGGATGTCCCAGACACAGTGGAGTCAGGCTGGCCTGAGAATGACAGAATCAATGGGCTGGGAAAGAGCTCTGCCAAGGGTCTTTAAATATCTCCCCACCTAAACTTTCCCAGGAATTACATCATGGCAGCTTGCCTGCACCGGACCACAGCAAGAAGAAGAAGAAGAAGAAGAAGAAGAGTAGGAGGAGGTTAATGGCAGAAGAAAATGCATTGTTGGGTGAAGCCTCCAGAGGCCCTGGTGTTTGACCCAAGTGGCCTCTGATTTTACATATACAATCATTATAATATCTAATTCAACAGGTAAAATCCTAATAATCCTTTATTTTACACAGTTAAACAAGCTCAGATTTTTATTTTTAATGTTATTCTGAATTTAAGTCATGCTGGGTTATTATTATTATTTTTATTATTACTATTAATTCAGGAAATTATGTGCTGAGAATATGCAATGTGCATTTGGGGAGCCTGCAATGTCCAAACTCTATGCCCTAATGTAGTCACACACATACAAAATCACTAACCCCCTAATGTCTTGGAAATCTTAGATCTTGCATTTTGCTTGACTGAGAAAGTCCAAGACATATCACTGTTAGTTTCAGGAAAAATACAGTTGTTGTGAACAAACTAAGTGAAGCATGCAAATCATGAAGTGTATTGGTATGGAGGTGGAGAGCCAGAGAGAGTCATTTGAGAATGCCAACACAATGGGTGGGCTGAGAGAGGCAAATGGTCCAGTGGAAACCATTATATCTAAACAATACTTATGCAATAAATAAACAGGGCTGCACTGGCAAAATATTTATCATGGTAAAGCTTGAGGATATGCATGCATACTTGCATTCAAACTCAGCCACCACATGTGGGCGTTTATGTCGCCTGACTAATGCTGATCCAGACCAAAGTTAATGCTGACATAATATTTTACATTTTCAGTTTGGAAAATTTTATTTTTGGAAAAAAATAACAACTTCAAAATACATGCGTGTTGGTCTGAGCTGCTGTCTATAGCTGCCACTGTTTGCAGCTCAATAACCCACTGAAGGTTTAATCAGTAAGGCGTCTAGGAGTGGATGAGGACTAATTGATGCACTGATCAGCCTTCCCAAGTGCACATTCCTCACATACCTAAGCCGTTCATCCATTTTGGCCTACAAACATTACAGTCTGCACTTTCTCTCTGTCAGTCTCTATCATCCAAGCAGTCTCTATCATCCAAGCAGTACACACCTGCTCCAAACAGGCTGTAGTCCATGCTCTTATAGTCTCATAATTTGTCTTATTCCCTGGACATATTCTTGACTTACTCATCAGTGCAGGGGGTAACATAAATATCCATGAATTCTACAAAAATTAAACTCTCTTTTTTTCTGAGACATAACAGCCAAAGACTTCCACATTTACACTACACAGAGACATGATTGCACTGGTCAGAATAAATCAGTTGGGTTACCTGCTGTCTGATGAGTCCTCCAGATTTGCTCTGCTTTAGGAAATGTTTCAGGGTACTGTTTCCCATATGTTTTCAATATGATACTACTGATATAACAAAGACACATGTGGCTATCTAGTGTTAAAGACAGTCCAGAGCATAACCGGAGGATGAACACTAATAAAAACTGGAATACTGATCTAAAATAATCCAAAAATAAAGCACATTAGTGTTTGAGTATATGCAAGCCTATGATAATGTCCCTTAATGACCTATGGAAGACATGTAGGAAATCTATATTTTTCTGGTTATAATTCTCAGTTAGTAATCTAACAGAGAAGTATAATATGTTCTCTTAACAAAGTCATACACACAGAAAGCAGTGAGAGAGCAGGCTAGAGAGAGGCAGATGAATTAGACAGGAACTGTTTACCTTTGTATTCTCATCCTCCTCCTCGCTGTTGGAAAGTGTGGTGTTGAACACCTCGGTGTGCTGCGGGGTCATCTCATTCGGCCTCTTGCGTGTTTTTTTGGCCTCAGCCCCTTCCAGGAGTGTGCTGAGACTCCAAAGAAGAGCTGCCAAGGCAGCTAGCAGCCAGAGGCGCATCTTTCGCTCCCCAGTCAATGTCCCAAAACAGTCTTCCGATCCTTCAAACAAGCCTACTTTGGAGAGCACACCCCTCTGTTTGGGGACAACTGGATTTTCCACAACTAGGCTTCAGGATTCAGTGGAGCAAATTGGTTTGAGGGACAGGCACTTCAACTCAAGGACTCCCTTCTTAGGGAGGAAGGCTAGAGGTGATGATGGTCTCAGTAGGTAGTAAAAGGAAAGTTCAGACTAAGCTGAGCAGCTCACTCAACTATGAGGAGTGTCAAGTAGAGCGGTCCTAGGGAGTGACAGATCGTGGCTGGTCTGACAGCAAATAAACCCATTAGTGAGATTTTTCACGCTTCCTGCCCCACTGGGGGTGGAGGGTACCATGGGGCGCCTGCAGAGGAGGGGCCAGGAGCCAAGGCAGGGGAAGGAGGGGGCTGGAATGGTGGGTTCCCCAGATTCCCTTGTTCTTTCTCTGGCTCGGAGGCTGTGGTGAGACAGTTGTGATGAGTTGAAGTTTCTCTAGTGAGTGCAGTCGTCTGCTCCTGAAGGTGGATGGAAAAAAAAAGTCCTTAGAGAATTAGAAGTTAGAGTCACTCCAGTTGTCTTGGCCTTTGCCCTTCTTTCAGTTTTGTTTTCTCTCAGGGAAAAAAAAACTTTTCCCATAGACACCTTCAAGCAAGCTACAAAGAAGAAGAACTTGGTGGAGACAGCAACTGCTATGTTTTCTTGTCGATGTAACCACTTGCACATTCAACTCAGAAGCCCCTAAGTCAATAGCCAAGTCAAAAACCACAAGCACACACACCTCCGTGTCTGGGCAGCGTGGTGGGTCCTGCCTGCTCTGTGCCTGCTTGTTTCGACACACTTGCTTTTTCCAATCTCATGCACTCCTACACTCCCCAAACTTCCTGACTGAAGCATACAGGAGGGCTCACAGCAGAGTTTATCACACAGCACACTCTCTCTATCCCCTCCTCTCTCTCTTTCTCTCTTACTTTCTCCTCCCTCTCTTTTCTGATTCCCCTAGCCTCTTCAGTAAAATTGGCAGGCCTGCTTGTTTCACTGGCCTGCTTTATCTCACAAATGAAACTTTCATCTGAGTGCCTAAGAGCTACTTGGAGGACTTCAGGGGATGTGTATGTGTGAGTGTGTGCTCTGTTTTACTGTAGAGTGGTGCTCTGAGGTAGTGATCAAAAGGACTGTCAGAAAAAAAAATCTAACTGCTCAGCTATATGCTTGACTGTATCATGTGTCAGCTGGGTTAAGCGCATCTACTGAATTAATATAAGCAAAGTAAAAGTACTGCTTTTGCAAATGTCATGAAGATGTATCAAAAGGGCGTCAACATTAATTTTTAAATAAAATAAAAAAAAATAAAACAACAAATTACCTTAACAACAGGTTAGGGCTGCATGGTGGCAGAGTGGGATGCACCGACCACCACCTAACAGCCAGAAGGTCCCAGGTTTGAGTCTCAGGTAGACCACCCTGTGTCCCTTCTGTGTGGAGTCTGCATGTACGAAGATCTCTTGTCGTGAATGCACCTACTGTACGTAAAACATGGTGTTAAACTCCTAATAAAAAAACAGATTACTCTGATGAGCTGCTTCCCTGACATGTATCATAAGTAAGGAACAAAACACTTGGAATAGGAAAACCATTCACAATGGGGTGATCTGATGTGGGCCAGTGCCAACCCAGAGTCAGTTATTTTACTAAAGCAGCATGCTTGAAATGTTTTATTCCCCTTATTCCACAGTGAGTTGCCAATGAGTAAAATTTTCAATTTATTAATGAATGTCACATTTAACCGTTTAGAGTTATATTTAATATTGTGGAATACCAACAATGTCACCAAATTCATCAAAAAATGCAAGATCAAAATATGACACACACGCACACACACACACACACAGTATACTTACTCATGTAGTCACATAGACATTTAAAGTTTGTATTAATCCTATTAGTCTATGTACTACTTTAAATTCTACATATACATAATTCTAATATACAGTATATTATAACTTTACATGCCAGTCTCAGGGAAATTTCTTGTATTATATTGACGCCTGCTAAAAGATACATTCTTTATAAAGATTAAGATTCTGTACATCCAGTATCCATATATATTATTCTGTGTAAACAGAGTCTGTTCGGCAGGTTGATGTTTACAAGCTTTACAGGCTTTACAGGCTTCGAATGTGTTACAGGCTTTAAAACCAGAACTCTTCCTCCCTCTAGTGACAATAATGGAGTAACATTATTTCATGTTCCCATGAAAAGTCAAAAGTACACAAGAAGCTTAAAAAAGTAAGAAAAGACCTTAAAAGCAGTTAAACACTAAAAGAAAGAAATGAAATGAAGGAATATGTGCACATACATGCTTTTGAGATTAGACTCTACGATACTTGTTTTATATTTCTCAGCTCCTCGTGCTCAAATTTATGGTCAGATTTATAACAAAACATTTCTAACAAAGTTTAATCACAGACCTGCTTTTTCTTATTCATCTTTTACAATATACAGATTATTGCCACTTTATTTTTCTCTTTATGGGAGAAAATTGAATTAGCATGACAATAGTTCATGTCCCAGGGTTTATGTGGGTAAATAAATTAACCATATATTGCATAAAACTTTCATAGTTCTCGATTCTTATTGGGTCAGCTGAAATCTGTTATTCAAGAGCTAAGTCTATGCAACTCAGAGTCGAGAGCTGACACCATCGGCTTGTCTGCTTGTAGCATAAGTTCCCAGCCGTGGTCCTGGAGAAGCCTGCACATTGTAGTGTTTTCCCTGCAATAGCACAACCACACCCACTCAGAAAGGACAGTTCATTATCTGATTAAATTAATCAGGTGTGTTGAGAGCAAGGAAAACAAAATGTCATGGACAGGTTGTTTTCCAGGGCCAGGGCTGAAACCTGGAGGATGGGAGAATATGGCTACTGTTTATTAGCTGCATCTAAGTATGGAATTAATTAATCAAATGAGTTATCAAGATATGGGCGACACGGTGGCTCAGTGGGTAGCACAGTCGCCTCACAGCAAGAAGGTCCGTTGTTCGGTCCCCAGGTGGGGCGGTCTGGGTCCTTTCTGTGTGGAGTCTGCATGTCCTCCCCGTGTCCGTGTGGGTTTACTCCGG
>JAOVYV010000017.1:18752108-18772536 GCA_025674545.1 Hassar affinis | reverse complement strand
ACCAAAAACGTCCAGTCACCAGCATCCTGTGAGCACTGATGAAGGATTAGAGGATGACTAACACAAACTGTGCAACAACAGATGCTCTCTGACTTTACATCTACAGGGTGGAGCAATATGGTGGATGTGTCTCAGAGTGCACAGTGAGTGAACAGTGTTTAAAAACTCCAGCAGCACTGCTGTGTCTGATTCACTCCCACAAGTACAACACACATTACATGCCTTCTTGGGGGCAATAGGAGACGCTTCATTTTATAGGAGTAGGAGTAGGAATCCAGCATGTTGAAACATTTTACTGTGGTATGCCAGGGATGCTCACCCTCAAGTTCTACACTGCAGTCTAATGAATATGTCTAGAATAAGTCTTGTGGTTTTATATATATTCAGCAAAACAGATAACCAAAGCTTTGTTGTGTGGTACAGGAAAATCACCATAGATAATGAATGAACATGATTCTTACGTATATGTATATATAGTCATTGGATGGATAAGAGATGTATTGAGTATTTGATGGTCTTAACAAAAATGTTGTACTTGGAATTAAGAAACAGTACAAAGATTTAATTTCAGTAGCACCCACATAAAGCATAAACACTCCAAATTAATACTAGAATACTATAGTATGAAAGTGTTCAATAAAGTATTTTCAACCCCTAGTGGCATCTACTG
Source organism: Hassar affinis (assembly GCA_025674545.1). Taxonomy (NCBI): domain Eukaryota; kingdom Metazoa; phylum Chordata; class Actinopteri; order Siluriformes; family Doradidae; genus Hassar; species Hassar affinis. The sequence continues at coordinate 18,771,866 of JAOVYV010000017.1, read as the reverse complement.
TGTGTGCTTAAATAGCAGACTCACCCTCCTAAACGAGCTCTTCTGGTTCACTGTATCTAAGGCCTCTTCTACTCCAAGATAACCATCAGATGGCTCTGTTGATCCTTTGAGGTTGGGGAATGTCCAGTTCCTTGTGGAGCCAGATCTTACAGGTCCACCACCGAGATCAACTCCTTAAAATATAAAGATGTTCCAAAATTCAACAAATATAGTCAAATGGCATAAATATAACATTTGAGGATTAATACTTGTACATAAAATTTATATATGAATATAAAAAAAAGAATAAAACAATGGGACAACAATGTACCAACTAGAGATGGGGACAAGACCGCCGATATCAAGTCTGAGTTAAGACCTTAAAGTGTTGACTCCAAGTCAATGCCAAGACACTGGGATTTTAGGGCAGCAAAGACCGAGTCAAGACTGATCCTTTGGAAGAGGCGAGATTGAGTCAAGTCTGAGACCAAAACAATAGTCTGTTTTCATGACCATGGATTTAAGTAGACTCATTTATCACCAAAAATGGTTGCACCTGCCGACCATTCACCAAATGATGTCATCTTACCAACTTGCAGAGTGACAGCGTGCAGCTTACAAGCTTACAAAATTGGAAAGAGCTGTTGTGCACAAAAAAAGGTTTCTCTCTAACATTACGAATCCACCCCATGCCACACTAATCCGAGACAGATTCAATAACAAGTGGAATTGCTTTCAAATCCCAAACGAGATCAAGTACAAGAAAAGTGGTATTGAGACCAAGACTGGACTCGAGTACTACAACACTAGCACTAAGGAATATCAGTACCTTCTTGACCTGTGTCGGCAACTTGGTTGGGTGCAAGCTTGCTCTCCAATGGAGTGCTATCCATTTCGTGTCCCATGATGTAATCTTCCTCTAAAGATGACAGCTCTCTTTCCAAAGTCCAGGCCTTCTGGGGAATTTTAATTCCTGAGCCATGTCTTCCTTGAAGAAAGGAAGAATCGTTCTCCCCTTGGGCCTTCCCTTTGGGGACACTTTTACATCCAGCATTCACACTGTAGTCAGGAAGAGGAAATGTGCCAATACCACTGTCTAGGGTGTGTGTGGAAATTCCAGAGCCTGTAAAAAACAGTTTGATATTGAAACAGTTCAACAAAATGCTAAACACTTGGCATGATAACAATATGGCAACTGCTAAATCAGTGTTAGTACATGTCAATCATAAAAAGTATCTGAAATAAGACACCTAAAACATAAATCTGCCGTCATTAAAAAATCCTGTTAGCTTGTTCTGCTTTAGAGCCATAAAGTGAAAACACACACATTACTGCTGCGCAGGTGTGACTCATTGTAAAAGACACAGGAAGAATCATGTCAAGCAACCTTGTTCTGGACGATCAGGTCCAGGCTTGTGTATGAGGTCATGCGCTAACCCATTCATCAAATACATCATCTTGTTATGGTACGTGACTATGGTATCACTCAACTGTCCTACCTGCAAAGTGCTCATGGTGAACTGAATCAGCCAGGTTCTCATCGGATACACCATCCACTTTAGTCATTAAAGACGCAGCCTGGGACAAATCACACAAGTCAGCATTAGTGTAATGTATAGGTTAGAATTTAAAAGTGTACATTTCAATTGCTGGTAGTGACTTACAAGCCTTTATGACTTTACCTTTCCCATGTCCTCACTACTTCTGGTCTGACAAACACCACTTGTGCTATGATGGCTGAAGACAGGCCTAGTTTTACAATCAAACGATAAGCGTCGATGAGCCACACCGATGCCTCCAACATCCTTCCCATCCACCCTTTTATAAAAAAAAAAAATGCAACAATTATTCAACAGGGTTTTAAATATTATTTCCAATGCACACTCTTAGTCAGTGCGTCACACTCAATGAGACTTGGTGAGAAAGCCGGATGCATAAAGAAATATGTAAGTAGAAATGTATGAACGTGCCACATCGTACATACCGGTTAAGCAGCTGTTGCATGAAGTTGTCTGATGGCATACCCCTGTACATTACAGACAGCTGCCCCTGAGCTTGGTCCATCACCACCTCACAGGAATGTCCCTTTCCTTGTCGGTCCATAACAACACCATTCACATAGGCGCGTTCCTCTTCCAGGGCTTTGTGTAGCCCCTCTGCTTTTTCCATTAACATGGATATGTTCAAGCTCTCGCTCTCTGGCTTTTTAGTAGCCACTTTAGAATCCTTCCCCCCTGAGGATATATTGAGTTTCCATTCTCTCTTATCATCTTTGCCTTTTGAAGCCTCAGGTTTCCGATTAAGAGCTGGCAGTTTACTTTTCCTCAAACCAAACCAGTTGGCAATTCCACTGGAAGCCTTCTGTTTAACTTCAGGTGCTTGACTCTTGTCCTGTTCTTGAAGCTTCAGCATATTTTCCTCGATGCCCTTCATGACTTTTTGCTCAATGGAGGACTGAGGGCTTGGTGCCGAGTGTCTCTTTTCTTCAACTGACTCTGTTGGCCTTGGAGGTGGAGGAGGAAGGCTTTCCCCTAATGAGTTTTTCTTCTTACCTGCTCGGGATTGGCTTCTGTCTTCAGATTTGGACAAGTACCTTGGAAGCTCTTGGGCAGATTTCACATCTCGATTCAAAGATGGTGGTACAGTTTTAGTGGGAGATTTCAGGGGAATCCTGTTAGGGCTGCTACTGTGGGGACTGGAAAGGTTTTTCCCACTGTATGGAAGACTGTGTGGTGTTGCACTTTTAGCATAGCTGCGCAAAGCTTGTGCAGCTTCCAAATTGGTAGATAGTGCAGGCATTTTAGATTTGGGGCTTTCTGGTTTTGCAAGGGACATTCTAGGTGAGTCACTTTCCAGCTTAGAGATTGTAGAGCTTGCAGGTATTGATTTGATGCCTTGGTCAGAAAGCTTTGAGACAGCACTGTCCATATGACCCGAAACATAGGATTTTTCTTCAACAGTATCTGTACTTTTTAAAAGTTTATGTTCTTCAGTTTTATAGTCAGCAGCTTTGCTTTTGTCGCTGGTTCGTGGAGGAATTTCTTTTTTCTCATTCGCCTGAGAGCAAGCTGGTTCTTCTGGGTTCCTTAGCTTGCCAAGTGCAGCTAGTCTTTCTTTAAATGAATGGCTGGATTCACCCGAGTGCCTGCCCACGCCTGTCTTCTTGGGAATGGGTGGTGGATCATTCTTTTTGATGGGCGAACCTGCACTTTGTATCTGGTCTTTTACCAACTCGTTTTTCTCTTGGCTTCTGGACCTCATGCCACTCATCTGTGACTTCTGTGAAGACGACTGACTAGGCAAACTGCGGTTTGCCTGCTTATGCCAGATAGGGCTGTCTGGGCTCTCTTCTTGGTCTGAGAAATCAGAGCCTAGTGAGGTGTCCTTTTGAGACTTGAAACTTGTGGGCCTCTCTAAACCAAGGCTTCCTGTCTTTCCTTTAACTTTTTCTGTGTTAGAGCTGGCATAACGGAGAGCAGAGCTCACCTCTCCAAGAACCTGGGATATGTCTGACCCACTGGCATTGGAGAGATCAGGAATATTTTCATAGTGTGGTATTTTCTGGGGTGTCTTTTGTGAGGAGGCAGTTTGTATAGATTTGCCTCCTCGACTGCTTTTAGGAATGCCACAGTTAAGCTCTTTTGGCACCACTGGTGGTGGATCTTCAGTCAGGGGTGGAGAGGTCGGGGCAGAATGTGTGGACGGATAAGGTTCTGTTTTGGGACAAGGTAGCTGTTTTTGCCTTTCTGCTGTGGTTGCTTTGCGGGTAGCAACTGGGGAATGGTGCACCTCATAGTTGTTACTGCGACAAGGGATCTTTGAGCTGCGTGTTAGTTGAGGGCTGAGACGGGGAGGATTGGCTACTGGAGCACGCTCCCCAAGGGTGGGAATCTTGAGAAACTTGAGCAGCTTTGAAGGGGAGGACTTGACCTCTCTTATACATACCTGGTTGGGGTTCACTAGTTTAGTTCTATCAGCCTGAAGGTCTTGTGCTGTGCTGTCTTTCACAGGGACACATATGTCATCTAGTACTCTTGATGCTGTATGATTCTCATTTGGAGAAAACAGCAGCCCTTTATGCACAGGTTCACTACTTTCTACCTCATTATACATGTCTTGCAGGTTGTCCTTCAGAACTAGAGTAGGTAACTTGGTGATGACTGGCTGGACATCAGTATCACCTTTCTGCAGAAATTCTTCATCATCTGTGACTTTTTCAAGTTTCTGTGATGATAAAGTATTTAAGTGCTTAAAGTCTGTTTCCAGAGTACTTGCATCATTCGTACTCTCATGACTAATCTGTTCACTGGTGGCGTTGCCACTTTTTAATAATTGGGAGTTCGCTAAAACATCTGACATTCTATTCTTATCTCTAGTCTCTTTCTCTGACAGTGCAAGGGAATTAGCTGGTGCATGATCAGGCACTCTGTAATGGTCTCTTTCAGGTACTGCCATATTAGAGAAAGAATCTGGGGCTTCTGTTGATAAAAGTCCATTGGACGGTTCAAGACCTTTTTCCATCGGTAGAACAGAAAAATCAGCAGACTTCCTGATGACTAGGAGTTCACTAGTGCCCGTAGTCGGCTTCACATGGCTACTTTTGGTCTGCAACTCTTGGTTCTTATGAAATTCAGGCGGAGCCAGGTTGAGGTTGTCAACAGTAATGGCATTTGAAGTGCAGCAATTGTGGCTACTGTTGGCTAGACTGATCGAGTCCTTATTGGATAGAATCAGGCATGTGTTACAGCTTCCACACTTTACACTGTTGTGCTCTGCTCCATTGATACAAATACAAACATCTGAACAAGAATGGGGACAATGGGTTTTTGTCACATTGCACCTGGGCGAGTTGTCTCTGCAAGCCAATACAGTGTCCTTAGAACCCAGCGCTTGGCTATATTCACAGAGGGAAGAGATGCCAGAGGAACGATGGCAGCGTAGAGGATCCGTCTCCTCAAGCTTGCGCAGGACTTCCAAAATGTGTGCTTTCTTTTTCAGAAAAGGAGATAAGGCATCCATGGAGGTGGTGGAGCTTTGGGTTTCCGGAAAGCAAGTTTGTCCACACTCTCCATTTCCCTTTAGATTAAGACAAACATTTGAGGTTATGACCCTGTGTCTGCCATGGTTTAGTATGCTTTGTTTTATGTTGATTATTGCAGTTTATAGAACTTCATGCAGTGTTTTTACCTTGGCTTGTGCATTCCTCTGAGCTTCAATCTGCTTGTTTGTATCAGTGTGCTGTAGTTCAGAAATGTGTTCCAAGCAGGACCCAGTCTGAATTCAAAAGTCCATTAAAAATATTACTTCTGTACTGGATTATCTACTTCTGTTTTTTTCTGTTTTTCTTTTCCACTAATTTGATTGGACAACTGGAAATCATAAAGTGTTATGATTTCTGTATTGATTTATAGAATTCTTGGATAAAAGCAATATAAATGCTGTTCTGAACACCGGCCCAGCTGTGATAACTTACAGCAGAATTCTGGCTTGTGTAATACTGCTTAAATATTATGTGACGCATTATATGTACATTAGCAGTCTAGGTTTTATCTGGAAAATGCATATCTGATTTACATAGCTGTTCTGCTACTCCCTCAGAAAGATTCCCTCCACCACTAAAGTAAACAGGAAAGGGCACATTTTCCTCAATTTGGCATGCAAAATAAAGACAAACATAACGAAGCATCTAAATACGGTCTTTGGAAAGCTACTACAAAAACCACAGCTTTGTCTACAGAGAGAAGATTTGATCACATTGTTTGAAATGTTTTTATCATAATTTACCTGCTGATGTACACAAGACTGATTGTGCAGTTTCTCTTGAAGGAGTTCACACAGTGTTCTGTTCTGCCTCTCCAAATCAAACACTCGCATTTTCAACTTGATGCACTCCTCCCGAAGATCCTGAAACAAGCATGTGAGCACACCCATTTACTAAAAGTGAAGGATGGCAATTGTTTTAACAGACACCTCCTGTAACGCTTGACACAGAAACTAATGAAGAGTGATCAGCTTTACCTTTTGGTTGAGTAAGGCTTGGACGACATGATTAGCCACCTATCAAAAAAAATAAATAAAAAAAAAATTACCATTTGCATGTATTTAGCTTCAGCCACATTCATACACCATTATTTTCCAATGGAGAATGATTTTATTCAAATTGAAAGCCTCAAGGATTTTTTTCCTGTTTTTGTACAAGACCTCGAGAGTGTCTAAACCAAGGGACATTGGAATAAAAGATATAAACCAATTCCCTATCTATATTGAGTCAGGTGGTCAGAGCTAACCTCGTCCAGGCATCTTTCATAAGCTTCTCTCTGACTCTCGTTGGCGAGGGAAAGAGCCGAATTCTCAGCCTGGAAAAATTAAAAGACACTCGTCATTCAGCGTACTGATACTGAAGAGATATAAAAAAATTTTACAGGGTCTTTGCAAAGCAGAAGTATGACTCACTTGAAGCTCTCGGACACGCTCTAGAAGCTCGCTGCTGCTCTCCTCCTCTAAATACGATTCCAGATCTCCCTCCTCTGACTCCAGGTCCTCCTCAAGCGCTCGGGGTTGGGTCTCCTCGGACATCATCTTTACCTGCAAGGAAAATGTGAAGAATATAGGACTGGATCTAGTACTGGTTGTCAAATCAATAATGTCACCATGAGTAACAATGTATATGAAGGATTTGGCAGTCCAGTTTGGGCACTAAATTAAAGCTACATTATGTTTTTTTTGTTAGTGCGTATATTCTATGCTAGTAAAACAGTATAAAGTGCTGTAAATAAAGCAAAGTCTTGTACAGCATTCCTGTTATCTCCTTCAACTTTGCCCTGCTCATGGAATGCAATAGTGACAAAGAAAGGTGTAGGATTGGTGCAAAACTAGTGTCTAAATGAGGGCCATGGGGCAGCTGGGATTTTAGTGGGACTAATGGACCAGACTTTGGCTTCAGCTTTATAATAATAAAGGAGATTAAACAGAACTAAGCGCTCTAATCACACCACTGGATCGCGGTCATGTCACAACCCCCTGACTCCAGATTAACTTGCATTAGTGACCATAACACAGAAGCCTGTTTCTCATGGCCTATTTACGTTCCAGAAACAAGGACCTCACTTGACAGACTCTTATTTTCTGCCAGAGTGGACTAGGTCGCTATCTAGAAGCATTGTGCAAAGCATTAGGCTGCCGTCGCCACTAACAAAGAATCAGATCCATTCAGACTACGCGACCTTCTCATGCCCTACAGAAATGCAAAAGTCAGAGTCCACCCGTTCCTGTTATTGCATTACCAGAACCTTGACCTTCACTAGTCACTTGGGATCATACCGGCACACCGGCTATCCTATTCCAAAACTCAATCTGAAAAATCGACTGGCACGCTCATTCCAGTCATTCATAATTGATGCTTTTAACGTTGAAAGTGACACATTCATTCTCGGTAAAGCCAGCTTGGTTTTGCTTGCAGCAAATTGGTTTCAAAGGATCCGCCTCTTATAAAAAAAAAAAACACAAAAAACAAATACAAAGTCCACTGGGGTCACAGAGCAGAGTACACTGGATTGCTTGTAGGAATGTGTGATGCTCAACAGGACAGCTCAGGCAGAATAATAAGGCAAATATAATTTTATCAGACAATTTTGAATGGAAATTTTCTTTCCTAATGCACTCAACACATTTAGCAGTAACAGTAGTATGTGAGATGGTACAATGGCCATCATTGCTGCCTCAATGAATGTAGGTTACTGTCTGTGTGCAGTGCCATGTTCTCCACATGTCCGTGTGGGTTACTCCGAGTTCTCTGCATCCCCCCACCCCCACGCTCCCAAAAACATGCCAGTAGGTGGATCTGTGACTCTAAATTGCCTGTAGGTGTGAATAAGTGTGTGAAAGCATGTCTGTATGTGTATGTGCGCTTGGAGTCCCATCCTCTGTTTTGCCAGGATTAAAAGCAGTGACTGAAAATGAACAAACTAATAACTAAAGTAACAGTTAATGAAAAAGCTTTGCCCAATAATAAGCTGTATTGCTAGTCTCGTGCACAATAATTTATTACATTATGACACCTTAAAGGAAGTTTAAGCATTTTTAGATGCATGTACTGGTAGGCATTGAATTGTGTGTACAGTTTGATGTAAGCAAGAGGTGTGCACAAACAAACAAACAGAGTGCACAGAACACTAGCCTTTTCTTTCCAGATGCCCTCTTAAGTACTGATAGATTCCGGTTTATCAGACCAGCTGGAATAACACTATGGTACTTTTCAGTAGCTATCCATTTAAAAAGCTGTGCAAACATTACACATGAGCAAGAACTATATATAGCACCAGGCTGAAAAAACACCCGAACCTGAGCGCTTTTTTTTTCTGCACTGGCAGACTGAAAGCTTGTGGCTGTTTTGTATCTGCTTTTGACCAAGCGCCAAAATGCCTTTGCTACACAGAACTGTTAAGGCACTGAGATACACCAGGTATTAAATCCAGAAAATACAGCTTGCTGGGTACAAGACGGGAGGTTCTGAGAACATAATCTTCTTTATATAGAGTAAACACAATGGTTATATAGATATGCCATTGTGTGCTGGATGTTATTATAGGAGGTAAGGATCCTATTATTACCACGTTTTCTTTCCCATCAGAAACAACAACAAAAAAAAACAACAGAACTCCAAATATAAGCATGTGTGATGCAAGCATACAGCTGAGGATTTATCCAAACCTCCTGACGCCAATAAACCTTAACAACACAAAAGAGCCTGGCTCTGCACTCAACTATCTTATAAAAATCATTAGTTATGAATTCCAAGTATGATATAAAACTAAAGCAATGAAAGAAGGCAGGATAAAAGCTCATTAAGTATTAGAGCTTAGTTTCTTCCCCCATCCAGTGGACAAGCAGGTTCGGTAGGATGTAAGTATAATGCAATCACCGGTAACTCACCAAGTGAAAATGAAGTGACAGTCAGATTCAAGTAATTATTTTACATATGACAAGAACACCACACCTGATTAGCCAAAGACGTTCTGCATTTTTGTCAAGGGCGCAAACGCTACGCTTCATCACCACACATGATTCAGAGTGCATAAAAGCCTCAGCTACGTACAGTCACATTTTCCGAGCATTCAAGCACGCACTTGTTTTCTATAATCAACTCGAATGCACATAATTAGCTCATCATAAGTTTGAGGTAAATTACACTGCATCAGCTGCTTGATGGCACGGGACTAGGAGAGCCCATTGCTCAGTGGGCAAACTAATAGGCAGAATTGAAAAACAAAAAAAGTTGCCGCTTAAAGCACAACAATGCTTCAACTCAGCATTTATACCAAAAAAATGTATATCCGATGCCTTTGTTTTTTTTCCCCCTGCATCCCTGGTGGATCTCCTGGGGGTCAGACTGCACAGGAAATCAAGCCCATCCTCAGAAGTTTATCTGAGACGCCATGTGCGAGGCCGTCATGGCTTGCTCATCTTTTCTTTTCATCGGTGAATCACTGTCGAGGAATGAACGCATGAGCAAGTCAAACCCACTGAGGAACTGGATAAATGGGTTAATTTCAAGTTTCGGTTGAGAGACCATTCTGAGTACAGCGATTTTTTAATTACAGAATTTCCAGAACTACTAGATACACTTCCAGTGTAATGACTTAAATGAAAATTAGAAGGAAAAAAAAATCTTTTTATGAAGTAGAGTTCTCAAGAAATGAGACACATATTCAATACTGCGGAACATTACTGCAAAACTACCAACCGGTGCATAAGGTCAGTTCCAAGCAGCCTTTTAACATGTATATTAGATCACTGTGATTATAAAAGCCTCACCCTTTGATTAGACAGTTAACAATGCAACCATGTCTGAGGCAGTATCCAAACATTTTTTTTTAATTGTTGTTCCACATCAACAGGGTTTTTGTGCGAAAAAAAGCAGCTATGCCCAAAAGAATGTTACATCAAATGGCTCAAGAATAAATGTTAAGAGCATGCATGCTGATCTGTAGAAAAGGGTAAATGAGGTAAAACACCAACACGGCTAGTCAAAGGGTGAAAAAACAAAATGAATAGAATAAAAAACACTGCTCTATCAACTGGAGAGTGAGAGTTTGAATCCTTGTGGTACCACACATAGCCAGGAATCCAAGAGAACAAAATTGCCTGTACACTCTGGAGGAAGGGAAGGCAGAGAGTCTCTGCTTTGTCAATCACAGCAACACTAGCTAATCGTGGGAATCCGTCAGGTCGTGTATTCAGAAAAGGGAGGATAGCACTTTCCTCTGAGTATGATGCCCTGTGGTGGTACATGAGAAGCAGTTTGAAAAAAGATGTGGTTGGCTGGCTTCGAGTGCCTTGAAGGAAACATATGCTAGCCTTAAGCTTCCCTGGTTGATAGTTGCCATATGATAGGGGAGAGGTGGCTGGGAATTGGCTGAGACCATATTTGGGAGACTATTGGAATAAAAGTACTGAGAAAAAGAATAAAGTTTTACAATTTCTCCACCTTGGTGGGTGTTTTTTCTTCAAAAGTGTCTGTATGTGTATGGTCTGGGTGTCAGCTGACGTCGTGACGTTGAATGTGTTCATCTACAATCACTACTGCAAGCCAACCGGAAAAGCGGGTCAATCTCCTCTTCTCTGGACTAAATGAGATTAGCATCAGTTTGCTTCTGGCCCTGAACCGTACCTTTGTGCTCTAACTGGGTCTATAGATCCTTCTGCACACAACTGCAGTAGTGTCTAAGTTCACAGTCAGCAGTTAAACGTGCTCAACGAAAACTAGCTACAACAAGTACACCTCTGGTGACAAGACGGAGACGAGACTCCTAGTGCAAACAAAGGGAAGACTATAGGCTCCATGCTAACAAGATTCTTGGCAGCACTAGCAAGCTCCTAGCACATAATCCTACTATATACTGAGTAATAAACCTAGCAATAAAACATGTGCTGTGGTCTTAACAGGGCCCCCATGCTCACTAATCTGCGAAGCAGTACGTTTATTGAACATTCACTGCCGAGAGACTACTGTTCTGTACTACTGAATCACCTCCTCCTGCTGTTGTGGATGGTCCATAACGGATCCCCGAAATATCTGCACTTCCAAGAGAGTTTATCCCCCAAGGCTCATGCTTGCTTTAGTGGATAATCTCACCTTCTTCCTAAGAGCTGCTGCTGTAATCAGAAAGACTGTCCCATGCTCATCCCAGGACTCCTCCTAAAGAACAACCTTTCAACATACAGACTTCGGTTTCTCTTTACTCCTCTACACCTGTATACTGTAATGATTTATAAGTGCACTATCCAGTGTCACCCAAAATAGTTCCCTTTAGCGTCTGGTTCCTCTCAAGGTTTCCTCCTCATGGGTTTTTCCACTCTACTGATGCCTCTGGCTTCCTCATTAGGGATCTAGTCCACATCCGGATATCTGTACAGCAGCTTTGTGGTATTGTCTATTATTAAAAGCATTATACAATTAAAAGTGAATTGTTGATGTTTGTACTTGGAATCGCAGAGAAAATGGCCAGACCTCCATTTTCCCCTTGTTTCTGAGTCACCAGGTTGGCATGATGGCCAGAGGACAGTCTCTCGAACATGACTAACATGGAAACCAGAGCTTCTCTCAACACACCAGACTTTGTAAAGCGTGGCAGTCAGACACTGCAGGCGAGTCTTTGTTTCTGGAGACATCAAATAGAAACGCACGCTTTCATCTGACAATGTGGAGGATGCAACATGTCTGAATGTTGGCATACTTGCTGATATGATTTAGTGGTGGTTTATAAAACCATATCCAAGATGGTGGAGTTTCAGGATTTACTGATTGAAAAAAAAAAAAAAAAAAAAAAAAAACAGCACAGGCAGCAAATTTCAAGGTCCATCTGCAGACTGGGGAACATGCAATCATAACACAGATTAAGCTATGTGGTTGGGTGATATTCTACAACAAAATACGACCGATAGCTTTGTCTAAGTAAGGGAATTTACTAAAGCAAGCAGAGCATAAAGGACAAAACATTTTGACCTGTAACATTACTGTAAATACCATTACATTAGAAATATCTGAAGTATTCCCCCATCTATAAGCCTGAATATTTCAGTGAAGTTGGGTATTTATTTTGTATGCTACATAGGTTTGAATCATTGCGCTCATGTATAGTGTAATGGAATACATAGCTATTTATAAACACAGACATGTCCTTTTTTATTAAGGGCAGACAGTTCAGCTTTAATTAATGCAAATATTCTGTGTCAAGGAGACATAAAAAAGAAAGAAAACCGCTAGTATTCAGAGGCCACTACGAAGGCAATCAAACAGATCTGGGGCTCTGGGATCCCCAAACCTTGCCTCCATCCCCCACACTCCAGGGGTTATTAAGAACCAAACCCATCCCCGTCTACCGAGGCAGTCTCCGATTATTCACACCCTACACAAAGCCCTGCCACACCAAGCACCACAGAATTAGAATTATTGATCCTATTTTTGGGTGATTTATGATCTAATAAAATGATCAATTGGCTCAGAACAGGGATGTGATGGCCCTCTTATGCATAGAATGAAAAGAATTAGCCGAATGGTGTCAGCTGCTCATTTCCATCTAAGGAGAAAAACAAACATAAAAGCCTCGCGTCAATCCCCGTGGGGGGAATTTTTTTTTTCCCTCTGATGTGCGCTATTCTGGGGACAAACTGAATCTCTGTGGTGCGAGATTCTGGATCTTCGCATTAAATTTAAAATACCTTCAATAATGCAGTTCAAAATTTCCATTTTCGAGATTGCACTATCCACTTAACGGTTGGCTAATGCATCCCTGACAGGCCTAAAATGAATGCACTCCCTGACCCACTGTTCTGCCCTCATCCCAAGTGCTAAAGCAAGATAATGGTGAGTCTACATAAACGCAGCCTGTCCTTCACAGTGCAGCACACCTCGCTTTTCAAAAGCACATCTTCTTAATCTTCCATTTGTGTCTGCTTCAAAGACCCTGAAATCACCAAAACACACAGCAGGGAAGACAAATAACCAGGACGCCTTGTTCTTTCAAGGGCGGCTGAGAACATGTGGAAAGAAACTATGAAAGCAATTGAAGGTGATGTGTGAATTAAGCTGTTAATTTGCTGCCGCCTGACTGTGAATGGCGCCGTTTGGGATGAGTCAGGTTATCTGTCTCGCCACTGAATGGTCCACAAACTGATGAACCCTGTTATTTTTGTGGTGCACACAGAGGGCAATTCAGAAATAATGAAATTGTCAGTTGATCATGTGGAAAAGATGCTATAACTTTTAGTCTCTAGGTCTTTAACATTAAAAAAGCTCAGCGCAGTTGCCACTGTTAACACTTTCAGCTTCATTCAAATCAAAAGATTTCACTAAAGCGGTACGGATAGTAAAACATTTTAATAATTTAATAAATATCCTACTATACTCCATTTATTTAGCTAGATTGAGAATAATAAATTGTTTAAGTTTTGGCATCTCTGAAATACAAAAATTCCTTTAAAGAGAACAGAAACAAATCTTTAAGCCCTTGTTAAAGTTTACTATACCTGCACATTTAGTCAGATCATCCTAGGAACCTGAGGACAAGCCAGGTAGGATAAATGATGGAGGAACAGAATACACGTTGCATATGGCCTTGCAAAGACACATTAGACGTGGCCCTCTGCAGACCTTCCCTACACGTGTCTCTCCCTCATTCTGAAACCCGGGAGAGTGTCTGCAGTCCGGCTGCGGTGCTTCCCGTGTTCTCCCATTGTTCCGGGGAGACTGAAACAGGCATCCTGTCCGTACAAACCCGAGTGCACTACAACAGCTGTGAACCACCCACCCATCTCCCACCTCCCACCTCCTACCTCCACCTCTCTTCTCTCATTCTCTCCCTCCTCCAACTGCTGCTGCCCAAACATTAACCCTGCAACTGCTGGAGCAGCCATAAAATAGAAAGAGGGGGGTTATATTTCAAAAGGGACAAGGCTCTGCCATGCACAAAAGACAAAGATAGTGAAGGGAGGATATCCTACCAGTCAAAGGGAGTTGTGGAGTTGTGGAGTTGCCCAGGCAACATGGGCCTTGTCCTAAGAGGATTGCATGAAGGTTGCAGAGTAGAATAGCGCTGATTGGATTGTGACCATAGTTACGGATAGTCAGTGTAGGTGCGCACGTAAACAAACAAACAAACAAACATGTAACAATTAAGCAACATGACCTGCTTAGCCCCAAAAAAAGCACTGGGTTTTTCTGATATAGCTAAAATATTCCACTGATTATTCATCATCGTTATCACTGAGACATGACTGTGATTCGACTTCCACTCCAGTTCAAAGACATTTTCCCAAAACACATCAAAATCAACGCCCATGAACAAAAACAAACTGCAGGATCATGATTATTTTTTTAATTCAGCTGTTGTAAAAAGAAAAAATATAGTCACATTCCTGTGATAGGAATATTTCTGACTTCCAAGAACCACACCACACCATAAATATAAACCATAAATCACCATAAACATCATCCCAGATCTGTTCTTTAAATGTGAATTACTCATTCAGACATTCTTTATGAAGCAAGCAGGAATGATCAAAGGCAATCAGCTGACACCAATTTGGCGATTTTATGCAATTATATATACATACCCATGTGATATCAGAATTATCACACTTCAAAAACGCCTTTTAAATTATAGGCGCTAAGATACCATATCAAATCCCGTCGAGCCTGTCATTCCAGCATGAGCATCCCCTAAAGGATAACTGGCTGTGTTCCAACACAACAAAGGCATCCTTGTGAATGATTTTTCAGAAGACATTCTTAAAATACCACATCAACCTTGTGGTTAAGGGGCCAATGAAGAAGCTCATCAAAACCAACCCTGGACCCCTGGATCACGCCCCTGTCAGCCACCCCAGTCGCCGGAATTCCTCCTGGAGCGAAACAGTGGCTGTGTGTTCAAAAAACTAAATTGGGTGATATGACCCAAATGGAAGAGGGGTCACATGTTGTCCTGGAGCCAACAGTCGAGTGTCGAGAGAATCTGCCACAAAGAGCCATTGTGATCCCGCAAACACCACTTTCGCTCATGAAAGGACTGCAAATGATCTGTGTGTTTTTGGCCGCTCCTTGGCAAAGCTTGTAAATATCACGCACAATGACAAATAAGGAGGTTATATGTAACATACTTGTAATACAGTGGTAAAAAATGTATATTGGAGTGTAATCTGTAGGTTGTGGATCTTCATTGCTTTTTCAAGTGTTACCAATTTAGTGCTCGGCAATGGCAGGACAACTGGTGAACACTTGGCTAAGTCAGAAAGCCCCAGGTGCTGAATGCCATTTGCATTAACGTGAACATAAGTACTTTGCCAAGCCATGTCTCTTGGAAAACAGCTGGACATTTAACATAAGTGGAACATCTGGTGGAAAAAAAAAGAGGACAAGCTATTACAGCAGAGAAGATTCTGCTGATCAAACTGAACCATCCAATTTGACAGAGCTGGAGCAATCGTGCCAAAGCAGAATGGGAACAAATATCAGGATCCAGATGTGCAAATCTGATAGAGCTGATGTCCCTGCAGCAAACTACTGACCTAGGGGGTGAATACTTATGCAACCTGCTTAACCCTTTGTGCTATAATAAACAATGTTTTACACATCCAAATGTTAGGCACAGTGTTTAAAGTAAGTCCATTTAAATTTCAGGCTGAAACAAGACAAAATGTGGAAAGGGAAGTGAAGACCAATGTGTTGCGATTTGTATTAAATTATCTTGGAAAACTGAAATATATGCCAGTTCTTTTTCAGTGGATAGACAAAGGATTTAAAGACAAACAGTAAAACAAAATGTTGTGTGGAGCATTTGTGGCATCGGGACGAGTTCAGATTAAAGGAATAAATCAGAGTGCTGGCGAAAAAGCCCCTATTGAGAGCAAGACAGCTTAATGGGCTGTAATGTGCTGAACTCCATGTGAGACGGAGGGGCTGATCCACCTTTTGGAAATGTGACACTAGTCTGGACGAGGGAGGAAAAAGAGGAGGAGGGGTCTGTATGTAACTGAAACTGAACCAAGCCCTCTTGCGCGCAGGGTTTTCATGTGACTGAAGGCCACAGCAATACAAATTGCACAGAGCCTCCTTCTGTAACCATCTCAATCATCTTTAATAAGAGTGATCTTTCTTTTTTTTCCGCTAGAGTGTACGTGAGAAAGAAAAGTGAGTGTTCACCCTGCAGTGAGGATCGTGTGGGTACAAAAGACTCAACGCGGCCACACCCACTCCCCGTTCAAGAGCAAGCACATCAATTCAAGGGTTTGTGTGAACAGTAAATACACTTCTATCCAAATATAACCTGGTGGCATCAACAATACACTTGCCTGAAAGCACTGAGCAGGGATCAGCCTGAAGCATGTGACAATAGTTACCACCTGGGATAAAGGTCATGCTGACCAAAAGAGGAAGAAATCCGAGCCAGTTCCTCTGTTGAGCGACAAATAAAGGTCCCAGGTGAAATGAAACAAGGAAGAGAGATGTTCGGCAGCAAGAAAATGAGGAACTTGGTAGGAAGGGAGCATATGCTTTGTTTAAAGCCTGGTATGTACGCCATGTTGACCAGAGCCGCTGTCCCCTGGCCGAGGGTGCAGTAAAAAGCAACGAAGCCTTGAATTCAGTAGGCTTCGGGGACAGAACGACAAAACATCTGGACGGCATCTGGACTGCACCTTTAGGATTTAGTTCTGCTCTGCGCACCCACTGTCCGCTCATGGCACCGTAATCCAAATATTCGTCCTTATTAATGAGCGTAGGACGCATGCGGGCGACACAAGGGGCCACATTCCATGTGCTCATTAATCACCTTCACTTGTGCGCCCGTGTTTGAAGACCTATGAGAATTCTCCTGGCAAAACAGATTACCGGATGTTTCTGGATGAATAGAAAATGCTGCTTTAAAAGTGATGGATGCTTCGCATATTTGATACAAATATAGCACACAGATCAGGGCTAGGTTTTGAGGAAAGGGTTTGGCTGTAATTAACGGGATGCGAGGTCACAGGACCCCAGACTGCTGAGGCTTTCTTTTAACTGGCTGGTGGTAAAGCTTTTCAAAGAGCTCTATGAATGTAGCCGTTTGTGCCGGGAATGTCAGGAAGAGCCCCTGCCATATGAAATGGACCACGCTAGGCCATTTCTGATGGCATTTGTTTAACTCTTGTCGCTGTCCAACCACATCGCGGACATTTATCCCTCAATTGCCCAAACAGGATGTGCCACTGACCTGGTTTGCTTGAATTGATTAGGGCTGCATTCCGACACATATTTCCGCTCACCGCCAGCATGAATTGAATGTTTGTTGCCGCTGAAGACTGCTGCTCTGTGGAGTGGAGAACCAGTCGAAATGTTTGCACGACCTCAGCTTCTTCTGTGGGCTGGATGGGAGGCAAAGCAAATCTCGACCCCGTGTTATGCAATCGCATTCTCCTTCCATTAAGTACTCACAGTCGGACTGCGCATGGCGCCCCAAAATCGTGCCATCTCAAAAGAAGAGGTGCCATTAAAATAATTTACCAATAGACAGGAGTGTTTCGAGTAATATTTCCTAGGCCTAGATGTGTAAATAAAATAAAGATTGGTAAATAAAAATGACATTTTTCCCTCCTCACATCAGCTCCCGCAGCTCTTACAAGAGGTGGACGACCCCCAGAAATGAAACAAAGGCAGCAGGGGGGGAAGTGCAGCCAACATAATTGCTTTCCCCTGAATATCTGCAGCGCGTGGAAACAGAAGCACAGGCTTGCCGACTAGGCACCGTGCTCCCCTGCTGAGATCTCCGGCTTCCCTGAGTAATTGATGAGTTCTCCACATGTTAATGTGCCCCACCAATCCATAACCAGGGTACTGGCAAGATGGAGAGCAGGAGGAAACTCGCTGGTGGGGGAAAAACAGATAATAGGGCAGCTCTAACAAGGCACAGAGAGAGAGAAAAAGAGAGAGAGAGAGAGAGAGAGAGAGAGAGAGAGAGAGAGAGAGAGAGAGAGCGAGCAAGAGAGAGAGAATTGTTTTCCCTTTTGTGGGCAACGCGACCATTTTTTTTTACCAGACGAGGCAAGAAAGAGCACGTAATGACCACTTCCATTCTCTCAAGTTGGGCAGAACAGACGCATGGAGTCCGAGTTGTAGGGGCCCAAGCAAAGGTCCAATTTTATGCTGTCCAGTGAATGGCATTTAGGGCACCTGAATGCAGCAGCAGGATAAGAAAATGAACACTATCTCAGCCATGTAAAGGTAAATGTATAAGGTGCATTCGTTCACTCAACTTGGACTTTACTGCATGCACAATTACATTTCCTCATTTGGCTAATGCTTTTATTTAACACACAGCCTTCAGATTAGTAGCCAAACTAGAATTAACCATTCAGCCTTCCCCCTTCACTGCTTAAATACACAGAACATGCAGAAAACATCATCATTAGACCATGAGTATCAAAACAGCAGCACTTCCCATTTTTGCTTTCCGCGTCTCTCATGTGCTCTTTCTTTGTTTTAGCAGCTGATCAGCCTCCTGGCTCAGTGGCATGATCAGGTGGCTGGACGTAATCTCCCTGGACCTTTCTGGGCTCCGGTCCATGAAATAACATCATGAAGCTCAAGAAGGAAAAACAGACGCTGTTCACTAGCTACACGGCAGCCATGTGGGAGGCGTAGCATAACAATGTACCATGCTGGACAATGTCATCCCAAGTGCTACACGAGGACAACGTTTTATTGTACAGTTCTGAGCTTTAAATAATTCGAAGGTTACACAGAGCATCAACAGCTCAATGTTTCACAAAGCTCTTCTGGAGACCTTGGTTTTCTGAGCTGCTGTAAATCATGCTTGCTAAAAATAACACGGTTGCAAAATAATAGAGTGCAAAGTGACATGTAAGAGGAGAGTGCCTTACTAATATAAAGTCAGGTTTACACTGTATGATTTTTTGCCCTGATTTTGCTGTCATGGGCAAAAATCGCACATCATAAAAGCATTCTTTGGTTGTAAGATTGGCGGTCTTAGAATGCACGCTGTAACAAGGCTCAATGATGATTTAGGGGCATCGCGGCCAAAGAAAACAAAGTTCTGTCAATGTCAGAACTCTCAGAGCTACGGAGCTCATCTAAAAGCCAGCAGCAGGAGGACGGTACAGGATCGCTCTAAACTCACACGGACGGCTGTGACGATGACTAAATCTCAACAGAAAGCCATGAAGGACAGACACGAACATCCTTATTACGTCAAGCTCATTCTGTAGAACATTTCTTGTTTACGTTACGTTGATGACGTAAATGTCCTTGATATCACAGAAAATCTATCATAAGGAAATCTTCACCGTATAACCTGCCCTGGAGAACACGTCAGCGTGCAATCTGTGACAGAAATTTCAGCCAGAATTCAGAACAAAGCCAGAAAATAATCATTTGAGACAGTGTGACTAACAAATAAATAAACAAAATAAAGCGGTTGAAGAAACTGCGCCGTGAAAAAGGCGACAAAGCGGTAAAAGGATAAAACTTCAAAAGGTTTCGAATGACACCCGGTTGACAAACCATGACTAATTTTTAGACCTAAGTATTTTCAGAGAGAACCGAGGCAATAATTGCACAACTGCGAGAAGACGTCCAACGAGAAAATCAGCATCTCACCCAGCGCCCGGAGCAATGTACAGATGTGTGCGTGTGTGTGTGTGAGTGAGAGAGAGAGAGAGAGAGAGAGAGAGAGAGAGAGAGAGAGAGAGAGAGAGAGAAAGTGTTTTGGTCGGGGGGGGGGGGGGGGG
>JAOVYV010000017.1:18736447-18752098 GCA_025674545.1 Hassar affinis | reverse complement strand
CCCCCCCCCCCCCCCCCCCCCCCCCCCCCCCCCCCCCCCCCCCCCCCCCCCACATTTTTATATCTTGGTAGAAACCAAACCCACCCACAAGGATAGGACTATCTGACAGTTTTGACCTTGTGGGCGCATATGGCTGTTAAAAAAAGATTTTTATTTAAAAAAAAAAAAAAAGAAAAGAAACACAGCTTTTATTTAAAAACCTGAAAGGGTACCTTTTGGTTCCTAGGATTAGATTTTGTCAGTGTGGATAAGAGTATCTGCTAAATGCCATGAATGTAAATGTAGGTTTAGATATAGGTGTAGATGTACATGTAGGTGCAAGCATTCTGTCAGCAGAAGACCTTCACAAGGACAGTAAGATAAATGTATGTGTGTGTGTGTGTGTGGGATGGATTGACCCTCATTGGTATGTTTATAAGACAGACTGTAAACAATTAAAAGAAGGAACAGTGCTCGGCCATGGTGATAACTTGTCCAATCAGGAATAACATACACACACACACACACCAGGACTGATTACGCAGTGGGCAGGGGGGCAGGGTGGCTGAACGTGACCTTTTCCAATACCTTAAGGAAGGGTTCGAGATCACAGAAAAAAACCAAGAGGTCATCTGCCTTCCATTAGGGACGACGCACATCCTCCGGGCATGAGAAAGCTGATCAAAGGACGGGCGAAGGAGAGATAATCGCTTCGATCATGGGAGTAGCTCGCACAACAGCCACGCAGCCGTGACTATCTCCAAATCAAGGAGCCAGAGCTCTGCGGTCAGAGCAGCCTTTTTTTTAATCTTACTGTCCAGTGTGCGTGTGTGTGTGTACGTGTGGAGCATCCTCGGCCTGGCTCTCGTGTCATGCAGTGTCCGGCTCGGACTCGCGAGCCTCTCAGCAGGAGTGAATATCATTAACTTTACTGCACCGCCTTGGAATGTTGACCATCGCAGCCTAGGTTGTAAGCCAGCCTTAATATAGGTTTTGGCCATGGGGGCCTTGCAAATGTGAAAAACATCTGTAAAATATTAAAGGGGACGGGCTGAGCTGGGGGAGGAGGAGGAGGGCATGCTTTTACCCTCAATTACACTTGAATTAGTTGCTCTTTTAGGGGGTAATGCAACATGGGCGCTGCCAAAATGAACTTTTTTTTTTTTTTTTTACAGTGCAGCCCCTCGGTACAGAAGCACACACAAAAAAAGCAGACAGAGTGTAAAAGTGCTAACAGTTTTAGGAAAGGAGGGAGCTGGGTTATGCCTTAACATCAACTACTGGGGGCAATACAATGGCGCTGAGGCAAACCAGTACAGAACGGCTTTCAGCATTAGTATTATTATTGTTCTTCTTATTATTAGAGTTACACTGAATACATGCCTCCTAAATATGGCCTCCGCTATTTAAAATGGTATTTAAACCCCCCACCCCCCAGCCAAACACACACACACACTTACACACACACACACACACCGCATCCTGTCCGAGCGCAGGCAGGATATCACAGCCAGCATCCTCCAACCCGGCGTCCCAGTTAGCCGTTAGCTCGGACAGAACGGCGGCTCTCTCCCCCCGGAGCCCACGCTCGTTAGCGTGTTGGCGCGGCTCGGACGCGTCCCGGGTGCACACACACTCTGAGTGCGGCGGCGTGCGGTTTCGGACGGAGCCTGTATTTTGGCTTCTGAACGGCGTCGTTTCCGCTTTTTCGCTTAGCTGCGCGGCTACGTTTAGCACACTCAGCGCAATTTCAGCGCAGAAGAAACGGGAAAAAAAAAGGGGAAAACGGAGTGCTGAAGCGGCTTTACCTTGTGGTGCGCGGCTCCGGAGCTGTGCGGCGGGGTGAGATATCCCGGGCGAAGGCGCTAAGAGACGCGTGTGGGGGCGCGGGGGAGCCCGCAGAGCGGAGACATGCTTCTCGGGCGAGTGTTACTCGGATGTTTGGTCGTCGTGTCTCGCCGTGTTTAGGGCTCGCAGGCAGCGCGAGGCAGGAAAAGTGATGTCATGGCTCACGCTCGTGCTCGCGCTGCCCGCCCCGTTTGTTCATGTGCTCCACGTAGGCCTGCCATCACTACAAGCTTTCTGAATCAACACACACACACACACACACACACACACACACAAACACAAACTTGTCTTGCTATACTTGTGAGGACTTTCCATTGACATAATTATTAATACAGCTAATTAATCCTACACCCTAACCCTAACCTTCATCTCAGCAATGAAAAGGCAGCTTTTTGCTTTATTTATTTATTTATATTATTTTTATTAAAAAAAAACATTTTCCTTTTGGGGACCAGCAAAATGTTCCCACATGGTCAAAAATACCACACATTATTATCTTTGTGGAGACATTTGGTCCCCACAAAGCTATAAAAACATGCTCTCTCTCCCTCTCTCTTTTCTTTTTTCTCTCCCTCAGACACACACATGGATACACACAACGCATTTATGGCTTTGTAAATATTACAATTATATAAAAGTTGTAGGAAAGGTATGAATAAATGTATCTGATATGGAATAAAGACGTGTGAAAGAGGACATGTACCAAATGAACACATTACAGGGAAACTTGCAAAGACTTGCAGCTGTAATTGCAGCGAAATGTGTTCCATACTTTGTAGAACCACCTTTCACTGCAATTACAGCTGCAAGTCTTTGGGGGTATATCGTCAACAGGCTGAAATTTATTGCCCATTCTTCTTTGCAAAAAAAGCTCAAGCTCAGTTAGATTGGATGGAGAGCAATTTTCAAGTCTTGCCACAGATTCTCAATGGGATTTAGTCTGGACTTTGACTAGGCCATTCTAGCACATGAATATGGTTTCATCTAAACCATTCCATCGTAGCTCTGGCTGTGTGTTTAGGGTCATTGTCCTGCTGGAAGGTGAACCTCCGCCCCAGTCTCTTGCAGCCTCTAACAGGTTTTCCTCCAGGATTGCCCTGTATTTAGCTCCACCCATCTTCCCATAAACTCTGCTGAACTCTGCAAACCCTGCTGAAGAAATGCATCTCCACAGCATGATGCTGCCACCACCATGTTTCACAGTGGGGATGGTGTGTTCAGGGTGATATGCGGTGTTAGTTTTCTGTCACACAGAAGTTCACCTTTGGTCTCTTCTGACCAGAGCACCTTCTTCCACATGTTTGCTGTGTCCCCTACATGGCTTGTGGCAAACTGCAACTGGGAATGGCTTTCTTCTTGCTACTCTTCCATAAAGGCAGATTTGTGGAGTACATGACTAATAGTTGTCCTGTGGACAGATTCTCCCACCTGAGCTGTGGAGCTCTGCAGCTCCTCCAGAGTGACCGAGTGCTGCTTGGCTGCTTCTCTGATTAGTGCTCTCCTTGCCTGGGCTGTCAGTTTAGTTGGACGGACATGTCTTGGTAGGTTTGCAGTTGTGCCATACTCCTTCTTTTTCTGGTTGATGGATTGAACTGTGCTCTGTGAGATGTTCATAGCTTGGGATATTTTTTTATAACCTAACCCTGCTTTACACTTCACCACAACCTTTCTGGTGTGTTCCTTGGTTTTCATGATGCTGTTTGTTCACTAATGTTCTCTAACAAACCTCTGAAGCCTTCACAGAACAGCAGAACTGAGATTAAACTACATGCAGGTGGACTCAATCTACTAATTAGGTGACAACTAAATAAGTGGATTTTATTTAGGGGTATGAGAGCACAGGGGGCTGAATACAAACACATGCCACACTTTTCAGATTTTTATTTATTAAAGTTTTGAAAACTATGTATTATTTTCTTTTCACTTCACAATTACTTGTTACTTTGTGTTGGTCTATCACATAAAATCCCAATAAAATACATTTAAGTTTGTGGGTGTAACGTGAAGAAAAAATGTGGGAAAAGTTCAAGGGGTATGAATACTTTTGCAAGGCAGTGTGTGTGTATATATATATATATATATATATATATATATATATATTTAAAAATGCCTTTATATATGGCCTGAATAACTACATGCATGGTCCATGCATTAAAAGCATGCTATATAGAAGATAAGAGGTCCAAAATCAACATATTATTATCACACAACTCCTGGCAAACATTATGGAATCACCAGACTTGTGAGGATGTTCATCTGGCATTTTTTACTTCATAACAAATAAACATATATATGACACAAAGCTATTTCTGCTGAACAGCTGAACCTTTTGGCTTAATGAAACATACCTCAAACTAAAATTTAATTATGTGAATTAATAGCATATTTCTTTACAGATCAAGTAGAAAAAAAATATGGAATTACTCACTTTTGAGGAAATATTATGGAATCACCTAATCATTTGCATTATTATAACATATTGGCACTAATCTAAAAATGCAAATTAGTCTGGAAACCATAATGGTCTGTGGACACAGCAAGAGAGTTGTCAGTTGAAACAATGGAAAAGATTGTGGCAAAAGATGTTTGTTGTTCCCGGTTAGCTGTGTCTAAAATGGTGCAAGTATCAACTAAATGTGAAGGTTATTAAAGGAAAATATACGGGTAGACCAAGGAAGACGTCAAAGCTTCAGGATAGAGAACTCAAAGCAATATGCCTTTGAAATAGAAAAGCACAACAAAATGAGCAGAAACAGGAGCCTGTGTTCTGTAAAAAAAAAAAAAAACAGCTGAATGAAATGGGATTCACATGTGGAAAAGTAAAGGAAAACCAGCAGCAACACCTAAACAGAAGAAAATAAGCTTACAGTGGGCTAAAGAGAAGCAATCACGGCGTGTGGATAGTTAGATGACAGTGATATTCAGTGATGAATCACAAGGAGATGATCCTGGAACTTTTTTCTGGTGCTGTTCTAAAGAACGTTGCCATTCTACATCCTGCTGGAAAAGTAAATCAGCATCTCCATCTCCATAAAGCCTGTCAGAAGATAGAAGCATGAAGTGCTCTAAAATCTCCTGGTAGACAGTTGTGTTGTCTTTGGACTTGATTAAAACACAGTGGATCAACAGCAGCAGATGACCTTCCAACCCAAACCATCACAGACTGCAAAAACTTCACACTGGTCTTCAAACACTCCAGATTCTGTACTTCTCCAGTCTTCCTGGAGACTCTAGGAGGTTGATTTCCAAGTGAAATGCAAAATTAACCACTGAGCAACAGTCCAGGTCTTTTTCTCCTTAGCCCAGGTATGATGCTTCTGGCGTTGTTTCTGGCTCAGGAGTGGCTTGATATTAGAAATACGGGAGCTGCAGCCCCTTTCCTGGAGACGTCTGCCTTGATGCACCGACACCAGACTCTGGCCGCTCCTCGTGAAGCTCTATTAAGTTTCTGAATCAACTTCTCTTGACAGTCTTGCTATTTCTATTAATATGCTTTGATACAGCACTCTGCAAACAGCCAGGCTTTTCAGCAATGACCTTCTGTGGCTTACCTTCCTTGTGTCAATAATCATCTTCTAGTCAAGTCAGCAGTCTTCCCCATGATTGTGGTTGCATGTGCTGAACTATACCGTGAGATATAGGATGCTTATACTGAATAGTAATATTTAATTTGAGATACTGGATTTCAGATTTTCATGAACTATAAGACATAAGGATAAATAAAAAAAATGCTTCAAATGTCACTTTATGAGTAATGAATATAATATATATATATGACGGTTTGCTTGAATTTACTATACTACTACTACTACTACTATATTGGGTAGGAAATATCCTGAAAAATCCTTACCGAACAGAGGAAAGATCCTGAACATTGTTATAGGCAGAATACACATCCCAAAAAAGGATGTATATGTTGGAGGAAATGCATTTAGGTCAGATTCCAGACATTTTTTCCTAAAAAAGGTTCAGACATTAACAAAACACATTTAGCTCTCCATTATAACACGTTAATCATTGTTTGTTTGTAATAGGACTCTGCATACATTTTTTTGTTGTAATGTATACATGATTTGATTCTCCACGCCATATTAAAAAGCAGTCCCGACTTTAATGCTTTACGTGTAAGCCGAATAGTTTCTGCTCCTCTAGTGGCCAATTCCATTGCTGGCTGGAAAGCATTTGCAACACTATTATGTCTGAAGTGATCAGGTCATGAGTAAGTCTTGCAAACACAGTAGAACATTCACACGCAATAAGCACATACTCAAGATTTCAGATCAGGGTGTCACAGTTTCTGTTTTATTTCCAAAGAAAGCAACAGCTTCGTGTGGGCTACGAGTAACGCATTAGCACTCATTTCACAAGCGATTAGATTTTGGAATATATTTCAGAATGTTTTCCATAAATAGAGTGAAGTGGTTCCTCCACAATAAAGTCGGCTTGGTTAAATATGGCTTTTGATCAGACACCAGTGCAGAAGGTTCTGTAAAAGTCTATAGACAGCTGAGAAAATCAGCGCACAAGGTGATCAGGATATGGCAACTGTTGATATTGTGTCAGGGTCCTTTGATGAGTTGTGTGTGGCATCCTCCTCTCCTGCTGTTTCAGATACCTCCGACACAGCCTGGGGTTTTTTTTTTTTTTAAAGGAAGAAACAAAGACCATCTTTTAATAGATCGTGGATGCCCAAGGTCAGAGTATAGAATAGTATAGAATAACTTGAGTGGTGTATTGTTAAAAATCATAGCTGTAAATCTTCAAAGCATATGTTTAACATGTTAACTGGACTTTTCCAAGCTATAAAACTTCAACCAAATTGCAAAAAGTTAATGCGCTGATAAGTTCTCTGTAACTGCAGTTCTAAAACGAGAGGCAAAAGAAAAATCATGGGCTTTTGTTAATGTGCTCATTCTAATAATATATTGTTTCTATAGTAACCGCTCCTGCAGCTAGTTCTGCAGTGCCACATAAAAAAGTTAAAAGATTTTTTTTGGCAATTGTTGATAAGGTGCCATTTTGCTAAGGAGATATTTTAGTTATTTCTGTAAGGCATCTTCAGTGTTAGCGCTTTGTATTAAAGCTGTAGTGTAGTCCGTTTCTTGAGCTGCATTTTTTTTATATTTCAGCATTTATATTTCTGGAAGACATTTATTCCTTTCCTATTGTACTGAAAAAGTACTAAAGACTAAACATTATGCTCTGAAGTCAATATAAATGATATATTCTTGCTATTTCTATTACCAAACCCAGACTGAAACGAAGACTTTCCAATGTTGTGTAGGATTTTACCTGGTCTGCTGCAGACATGTCGTCTGTATCCGAGAGCTCGGGGTCCTGTCCTGACGTCAAGATGTCCATAGGAGCCTCAGCAATGGCACGGATGGTCTGGTCTTCCAGCGCCAGGGCAGTGTCGAAGAGCAGCGGTGATGGAGGGCACTGCATCTCCTCGTCTCCTACCACATCCAGATCCTGCAGAGCAGAACAAATCTCACCATCATCGCTCAGCTCACATTAACTACAACATTAGGCCTGAGCCCTTAAACGAACTTTGTATAAAGGGGGGGAAAGCAGTAGAATGAAGGTTTCCAGAAAAGCCCAATCTGGTCAGGCATGTTTTTCTGCAGTTATCTCAAAATCACATTTCTAAGAATTTTAATGTAGTATTTCTAAAATTATGTCTTGTTTAATAATACTGATAAAAATCTATGTGACTTTTTGTCGAGCTCTGGCTGCGTTTTTAATGCAGAATGATTTGTTTTTACAAGAAGAACAAGAAAGATTACAAGAAAGGTAATCCCAACAAACTTGTTTTTCAAAACTGATTTTAAGATAATGGGATGAAAAAAAAACCTAAGGCCTTCTCAGATTTCAGTAGTACCCCAAATATATTTGTATTTCAAATAAACTAAACATTAAGAAGGTTCCAGGCTAGTTGAACATGCTGTAGACAAAAAGCAGTAGACTGAATTGGAAAATGCTGTTCTATTCTTGTTGTGCAATTCTTCTATTCTTGTTGTGCAATTCTTCAAAGTCTGCTTTGTTATTCTTTATGTACACAAAGTCTTGTATATTAGAACGCACAGTACAAGAACCTTAACGCAGCATACTTTTTAAGAGTACTGTTTCAAGTTTTCTTAACTGTATTCCTGTCATTTAAACAGACATCCTAGATGACCAAGGACTCCAAATGAAGTTAATCGTACATCGCTGAACTCCAGTGGCAGGCTCTCTGTGGGCTGAAGCTCGGCGGCGCTCAGGTACATGTCTGTTGGTACTAGTGATAGCTGCTCCGGTGCCAGTGGCTCCTGCTCGGGCTGGTACATAGGAGGAGGCAGGGACAGATGCAGCGGGCATCGCGGCTCCTCTGATTGACCCATGTGCACAGGCCTGTCACAGGGCATGTCCTTTAAGCCTGGACACACCTTAAACAACACCTGGCTACTGTCTTGATAAATATCTGTTGGGGTGGTTAAAGAAAAGAAAACTAAAAGACAACAGTGAATATAAATGTAGCAATTAAATGTTTAATAATTGTCTCTTCCAACTGAACAGATTTTTCCCATATTGCAAGGTCAGGGGAAAAACAACAGACCATCTGAAGAGTTCGATTTTGGCCGCTGTTTGAAACCAACAGCTACAGCAAGTTGTCGGCCTTGATTCAGGGCACAAAGATACAAAGCGGTTATAATCACAAACTTATTACAAATGCGCATGCTTGACACTGAGAAAGATACGTGACACACAGTGTCTGGTCATTGGCAGGCAGGGGTTTGAACACCGCGTCCCCTCCACAAAGGAAATGCATCTCTGACTGGGGCGTACCGAGTGAGCCTGTGGAAACACCATAAAGAATACATTTGTAAATAAAATTATTATTGTAATTACGTAGAGTCCTTATTAAACTTTTTGTGAAGGCTTATTAGTACACTGATTTCAACTGCTGTTGAAAATCCATGGCTACAATACTGCTGGTCTTCACTAAACAGTCAACTCAATTAGGGTTTGGAGTCTAATTTAATTTCTCTGCACAAAATGCAGATAAAGTTCTAAAGTGGAAATGTTGAAATTGAATTTCTTGTATTATCTATAATGCTAGATGGAGCAGAAAACAATTTGTACATGCATCATAAGGGTTGGTGATTTGGCAAAAAAACAGATCACATTTGTGATAGATGAGATTAAAATATATATGCTTAACACAGTCAGTGAAACAATACAGCTTTAATACATATAAATTAACATCTTCAAAAATGTATTATTGTAGTGTAAAATCATAATATCATATAGTCATGCATCTCATACAGAAAAGAATATGAGGGAAAAAAGGTCCAGGTTAAGACCAGAGATGTACCTGTGGTGTTCCTCCCTCAGTAACTGCCTGTCTGCGCTCCCTGAGTTGCCTGTGTAACAGAGCCTCCACTCCATAGCGCCGCCGGTAGCGACGTAACGCCTTCAGCTTCCTCAGATTTTCCCTCTCCTTCATGGACAAACCCTCAGGTCCTGTTAAAAGACTGCTGCCTGTCTCAGACAGCCAGTTTCTCTCGTTAGGCAAGAAGCAGAATTGGACAAATCATAAACTTCTTAGCTAGCCCACCAGGCAAGTAAAAGCTCCAGTGTGCTGCCCAGTCTCATGTTTTTGTTGCATGGAAACCTAATTAATGGATAACAAGTGGTAGCCAACATAATGTAATCATGCATGGAAAGATAGTTAAGATAACTAAGTGCATTAACGTAGACTAAAGGAAATGAAGGAAATTCCCATTCTCTGTGTAGCCATATCATTATCAGTAAGTGACGCAATTTATGAAACGAAAAGACGAGCAAGTCTTTGGGTTATGACTTCTTGCATTCTCTTAACCCATCACATATACACACCTGACAGTTACACCCGTGTGTGTTTGCGGAATGTCTTATTCCAGATTTAGTTTGCTGGAATGAACATTTGGGTGTCTTAGCTCCAGTGAAAGGAAACTGTACTGCTACAGCATACAAACTTTGGGGAAGATCCATGTGAGTGTGCTGGTAAGGTGTCCACAAACTTTAGGCCATATAGTGGATTAAGTGAGTCTGAAGAATGTCTTTAATTTCTCTCTATTTTCTTACTGTCCTTTGGGAAACTATGAATAAAAGACCATCAGCTCACATATTGTGTTTGTCCAGAGGCCCACACTATACTGGTTCCATTAAATTATAATGGTGCGACTCTACTTGCAATATCAGTGTATTTATGTAAATGAGGACATATTCTGCATTCTGCTTACAAAAGCCTCCTCAATGCTCACGACATAACCAAATACACATAACCAAATACACATAACCAAATCCAGCAGTGAAAAGAGAGGCTGTGTGTGAGGACATGCAAGTTGAAACACATCGTTATAATGTGTACAATCTTCGGGTTTTACATTTGTGGGTGGGAAGACGTAGCAGTATGTTTTGCAACTCGAACGTGTACGAACTTGCAACTCCAAAATTTATGTATAGTTTACCCCAAAGTCGCTCACTGCTTTAGCATGCATCAACACTATTATACTGTTGGGCAGCTAATGATTTACACGACTGGATGTAGAAACAAATGCACAGGTTTTACTGAAGTTACCTATTGTGTCGTGCTCAATCTTGCGACTATGCAAGTAGCGTCTCTTTTTTTCCTTCAGCAAGTGCTGCAGACGCTTAAACTGGTCTATGTAGAGTGACTGGAGTCTGATCAGCTTCTCACGCGTGATCAGAGCAACTTCTTCGGCTGTGTATACCCCAGCATGCCTACACAATCATACAAAGCAAGTGAGCATTGGTCTGTGAATTCATATATGCTCTTAATACAGTGAACCTATACTACTGAGTAACAAAGCTTCTCACTTGAGCGGGTCTTCGTGGTCGCTGTCTATGCTGTCTGCATCACTGTCAGGATCTCCTCTCCATGTCTGATCCAGCACCACCGGATCCTGCTCGTCTTCACTCCAGCTGTCTTCATCTACACAAAGACGTTCAGAGAGGATACATCACCTCACATATCCTCAGACTTAAATCCCCAAACTCAATAACTTTATTACTGTGGTTCGGGTCACACTTTAATATGCAGATCCCAAACCTCAGTATTCTCATGTATGAGAGAAAAAGTTCCATAACCTAACAGAGGATCTCTTAGCTGTAGATTCATTGGCATCAGAGCCTAAAGGGTGTTGTGTGTTTAAAATGTGAGACCAGTATCCAAATGCAAAATTACAAGAACAAAAAAATGCTTGTGGGATGAAACACACCTGAAAGGAAGTATACTTAAAAGTAATTAGGGTTACGTCGACTTTTGTGAATGCTCTGTGGTATCTGTGCACAATCCACCCAACAAAACAAGCTCTGAATGTACATTATTGTACAGAATGTTTAAGCTATATTAACTCATACACATAATGCCAATGCAGTAAACTAAAATGTGGTTGAAAATGGTAAACGGCAGAGAGTAATTCGGGAAAACTGCCTGCCTAGAATGCGGCTCGCTTCACTGCGTCCGTCATGGCCGAGAGCTCCCAACTCTGTCCTGTTGTAGCCACTGAGCTGAGACAGCAGGACCTCGGGGGACGGTCCAGAGGAGGCCTTGCGCATCTGTGCCTGCAGAGCCAAAGCATTCCTGTGTGCATGCTCAGCACAAAATGCAACTCTAAAAGAAGAGAGAGGGACAGCATGTCATTTAGACAAAGACAAGAACAATCACAACCTTTAACTGCAGTCTTTCCTTTGATTAATAACATGAAGGCATCAGGCATAACTATCATTATGTGCAAGTATGTTGCCACACAATGTGTTCACCAGGGCTGTCAAGTCCTCAAATTAGGATGTAGGCAGGTAAAGAATAACCAGGTTGCTCATGATTTTCTAATGTTGTCATAGTGGTAGAAACCCACTATTATCAAAGTTATACCTAGAAACAGTGTCAGCTGGAACCAAATGCCAATTTTATTAAAAAAAAAAAAAAAAAGTCGTTCTATAGGTGGAAAATGGATAAACGAAGCAGAATGCGTGTTACAATTTTTAGTTTTTGAGAATGTAGTTTATGCAGTACTTGAAAGCATTACACTGAAAATGATCCTGTGCAAGAATGTGACTTCACAGACCTTATGTTTCGAAGACGAGTCATAAACAATGCAAGCACAAATGCAGCCAACAATTGCTCGGATTGCTTTTATTTTTGCTTTACTGCTACTTCGGGATGAATATTGTCAGAGCTTGTGTTCCATCAAGAACGCTTCCCTTCTCAAATATTAACAAGACATGATGCTGAGATTCCGAAGGTGTGTGCACCTGCTGTAGTGTGGTGAGCTACCCCAAGCACATTCGCTGAAGCCCTCCCTATTCAGACTTCAATCAAAACTACAATTTAATCAAGTATTGAGTTAAAATGGTTAAATAAAGAATGACATTTAAGACGACATGTCAGAAGTGACACTTCCAGGACTTTTAGATAAGTTATAGTCTTCCTGGCACACATGTACTAATGATGACGCAGTCAATGGGCTTCCAACAAGCAGCTAGAAGAGAGCTCAAAACAACTGGTTTGTATTCAAATGAGGTGAAATTTTACTATGCAGACAGTGCATCAGCACTCCCCGTCTGACATTTGTACGGAGATCAGCAGTAAGATCCTGTGCAACACGATCATATTTACCGTCCTTCAGCAGACAGGAAATCTCGTCTCAACACTAACATGTTCTGACCTAAGAGTATAAAGCTGTGTGGGATGGTGAACAGACATTTACCCGTCCTTCTTCTCTGGCTTTGGTGCAGCACTGGGACAGCGCTTGCCGTTCTTACTGGACACATAGCTGCACTGCCTGTATGGAGCGTTTTTGTCTTCCAGGATGTGCTTGATGCAGAAGTCCCAGCCATCTATGCGAGGCTGAGTGCACGCTCTCTGCGTGAACGCGCACGTCTGTGGCTCGTGGGCGCGCGCGGCCTGCGACGCTCGGCCCCTGCTGGACGGCAGCACGTGGATCCGAATCCGGTTCATCCGGGCTACAGAGGAGGGGACAAACAAAACAAAAAGAACCGTAAAGACACAGCACCATTTTATATGCACGTGCGACTTAATACTGCAATCAACATGCAGGAAGTAACATATATACAACAGAGACTATTACTGCTAATGTAACACTGTTACTTTCCAAATCCCTCGGCCTTAATAAAATGCAAAAAAATATTTTCTAATATTATATTTCTTATTTACAAACTTAAGTGTAACAACAGAGCTTTTTCTAAATGTTCTTTGGGTGTCATCTGACTCGCGCCGATTTCCGCACAACGTCACATACAGGTCGGCCATCTTTGAACCGCTACTGAGGTTAGCAAACGAGCTAACGCTAAGCAAACGGGGCACCATAAGATACAGTATTCATAAAAGGAGGCACTATTGCTATTATATCTTAACTAAACCATGTTATGTTTTAATGTCCTTCAACAAGTAACATTAAAACTCACCAATAAATAAGGCTACAGTCGCTGACTTCGAAGCTCAGGTACTTACAACGGCAAAACCACCAACTGAATGCCTGCTTGTGAGGCAGCACTCGCCGTCTCCTGCTAAGCCCCGCCCACGCTTAACTGTGATTGGATCACCGCCTTTCCCATAGCCGTATAATTGGACAAAAGGTATAGCACGTCCTTTCTGGATTGGCTGTTTCACTGATCAATATTAGAATATAAGTAATCGTTAGCGAATAAGTTTTATTTTATTTTATATATATTTTTTTAATTTAAGTTATTTTTCAATAAACATTCTCTTATAGCGCCTTCACAATATAATAGATATTTTAATTATAACTTTAGATTCATTAGTTTAGATTTTCTTTGATTACGCCTCATTTGCATAATTAAACGTACATTATTAAAGAAGTTCCAGCCCAAACAATGTAGTAGTAACAATAAGGATGATGAATAAAGATTTTTTTATTTACTTACCTGTAGCTTTTCCTTAAATATATTATCAAGATATTTCTTCTATTCATGTAATTGTGGTTGATCAAACTTTCACATAGCAAAAGTAAAGAAACAGACTCAAATTTACATTAAAATAAATAATTTAATTTAAAATCATAAAGTGATATGTAATCTGCAATTTCATGTTTTTCCCCAAATTAATTCTTTCCATAAAGTTGCCATGCCTTGTACATTCTTCTTAATTTCCTGAGATTTGGTTTGGGGAGGTCCTGGGAAAAAATAAAATATAATTAGTAGGACAGAAATGGGTAATTATTCATCCTTATAAAAGTATGAAGTATTCACTGCATACAACAGTGTCACTAGAGAAACACATCTACAGTGTGAGGTGTAATTTTACACATCCCTGGTTAAAATGCCAGGTAAATCATTTCATTTAATGTGAGCTATAATACGTATGTGCAATTCAACTGAAAAACAATGTGAAATGGTTTAGAAAAAAAATAAATGTGTACCCCCTCTTATAATTGGGAGTGTGCCTGGAAATCTGTGCAACTGAAAATCTGTGGGGTGACCTTAAGAACGCTGTGCACAGGAGATGCCCTGACAATCTGACATGTGGAGAGCTTTTGCAAGGCAGAGTGGGCAAAGATTGCCAAGTCAAGATGTGCCATGCTGACTCCAACCAAAAAGACTGAATGCCATCATAAAATCAAAAGGTGCTTGAACAAAGTATTAGTTTAAAGGTGTACATATTTATTCATCCACATTATTGTACGTTTTTTTAATTTCCCAAAAGATTTCAGTTCGTATTTCAACTGAATTGTACATATTATAGGTCATGCTAATTGTGGAAAAAGTTCTGAAATGAACCTGCCTTTTTAAACTGACTTTTTATATCCACTGAAATTTTACTGGATTATAACCAGTAGGACCAGTTGTCTTATTTATCCAACCAGAAAATAAAAATAATAATAATGATGACCAGCATCTTTCACCAAGAAACATGATATATCTAAGGCATGAGAAACACCTGCTCATCCTCTAAGTGGAGAAGATCAGCCAGAGGAAGAATGGAGGGCCGACCATGAGCACACTGGAAGGGCAGCTGACAGGATGACAGGGAGGCCACCAGACTGCAGCACTCCTCTTTACTCAGCTCATCATTGAACTTAATTGCTCCTGTTCGGATAAGATAGGACAATACACAATAAAAAGGTGACTCTTCTTTTTTCTATTTATATACCTCATTGTGTACAAGTTGCATTCAAGATACTGACCATGACAAGCTTGGGAAGCAAGGACATTGTGGACTGTTAGAGGCAAAGTGGCTTTTACTCTTCCTGTTGACTGCAGAGCCTGAAAAAAGTAGTACAAAAAGAAATATGTTTAACTTCTTAATTTTTAAACTGAGGCGGGGTTCAGGGTACATGAATTCAGCCCATATTTTGTCATCGTGGACACATGTCAAGGACTAAGAATGGGTATTTTTACCCCTTGTAGAGTGGCATAACCTAAGATGTAACAAAAAATTTAGTATGTCAGAATTTTTCATATTTTCCTGCCAAGACGCCTTCCTTGCAGCTGACCACTAGGATAAGTGAGTGCTCTCTGGTGCACATGTGTACATGGTAAAGAGATGACGCAAACGTCATAATTGTTGGCACCCTTCAAGAAAACGATTAAAGATCACAATAAAGTATGCATTTCACGTGATTCAATTTTTAGTCAAAATAATGGATCAGCTATAATAATGGATCTGTCCCTTAAAATACACTATATGGCCAAAAGTCTCTGGACACCTGACTGTCACATTTACAGGGGTTAGACAATGAAACTGAAACACCTGTCATTTTAGACCACAATAATTTATTAGTGTGGTGTAGGGCCTCC
>JAOVYV010000017.1:18670235-18681633 GCA_025674545.1 Hassar affinis | reverse complement strand
GGGTATGGAGGAGGGCGAGTTCTCTGAGGCCAGAGAGGACATGGCTGCCCTGGAGAAGGATTATGAAGAAGTCGGTGCTGACAGTGTGGAGGGAGAAGAAGAAGGAGAGGAGTACTAAAAGATGACCACCTTTCTTTTCGGTTTCCTTATTGTCTGTTTTATATTTGTGTGATCTTGCACTTTTTCATGAATGACAAGAGCTAAACAATAAAGGTGGAAAAAGCTTCCTCTGCAAGTTTGTGTTCTGTCTCATCAGTACAACTGCTGGACTAGCATGGACATGGTAAGAGTTCTAGGAAATGTTTAGTGTGTAAACATCCTGGACATTTGTCCTTTTATAGGTGCTTTTCAATAGCAGTCTTTCATAATAAATAGATCAAAGTTCTTTATATGGTTTCTCATAAGAGGGCACCATGGCCCTTTGGTCTTGGTAAATATGTGGTAACTCTTCAAAAGGGGGGAATAAAAGCTGCAGACAAAAAAAAACATACAATCTGTGAAATGTTCAAAATAAGGATTAAATACACTCTGGACAGAGTACAATGGTAGTGAAATGACTAACCTGCACCTGTGCTTGAGTTTACACAGTGTCTTTGAGCTAGAAAAGGTTGTAACTTTCCCATGTGCAATTATAAAATTCATCAATCAGATGTATACACTCCCAATGTGATGAACAACCAGGCAATACATTGGCAAATAATTAAGGTCTAATGTTAAATATGCTAGCACAACAGTAGATTTATGCACTATGGCAAATGAAAAATGTTCCATTTTCAAGAGTTGTGTGCAGTCATCTAATATTGTACCTGATATTTTAAACACCATGCACTCATACATTGTGCTTCTTTCATTGCTAACTACTGAGAAGCTCTGCTGCAGTTGACCGTGTTGACAGGAAGCAGATTAAGAATTTTACAGTTGAAAAATAGATTTATTTGCATTCAGTGATTACTGCTCAGCACAATAAGTTTATATTCTGTATGTTGAATTCTGTGGTTTAATTCCTTTTCAAGGTACAAATGAAAGTATGTGTTAATTAAATCTACATGGGAGGAACATTTCTGGACTTCTTAATATTCTGAATATGTGCACTGTTCAGCCAGTGAAAGCATGATTTAATATGCATTCATATGAAAACAAACCTATGAATAAATAACTTTGAATTTTTTTGTAAAAGTTCAGAGCGTGGACATTTGTGGGTGGCACTCTGATGAGAATAAAATACATTGGCACAGCTGCATTGTAAAACACTGCCATTACAAACCACTCCAGTACAAACGCTTACAAGGCAAAACTGATGAATGCTGTTTCAGAGCATTTCCCTGTAACTAACTCGTTTCCCTTCATACCATTAGGTAATGGGTTAAAGAGCTACATAGATGAAGGTTTCAGGATCCATAACTATAGAATATGACCAAATAAAATCTCAAAATAAAACAATATTTCTGGGCGACGGTTCTGTTGTGAGACCTGGAGTTCGATTTCAAACCAATTCTTCAATTTGAGGTAATATTTACTTTTCTAATAGAGGGAGCATTAGTCAGAACATGTTCTTGTAATATTTTGAGGCAGGCATGTCCAATCCTATTCCCAAAGGGCCAGTATGAATGCAGGAATTAATGCCAACCAAGCAAGGCCACACCCATTTATCTATGGAAACAGGCATACCTATTTACCTTTGGAAAGAGGCATAGATCCTCATTAGCTAGAAATGAGAACCTGCAGCCACACCGGCCCTCTGCAGATTGGCCACTCCTGTTCCAAGATGATTCATTTGGAAATGGACATGTTGCTGCAATGTAACATCACAACTTTGGAAATGTAGAAAAACCTAACATCCATGCATACAAAACCATTTTTGTGTAAGTACTCAAATGTTGCCACTTTAGTTTCTGCAAATGGAAGCACAAATATGTTCACAGTACAATGTTTCTTGAGCCAAACAACACTTGTTTTTGCAAATGTTTATAATATTTCAGACACTGTAAATGGAAGTGGGATGTTACAGTCAGAACGAAAG
Organism: Hassar affinis; assembly: GCA_025674545.1. Lineage (NCBI taxonomy): Eukaryota > Metazoa > Chordata > Actinopteri > Siluriformes > Doradidae > Hassar > Hassar affinis. Next base: position 18,679,613 of record JAOVYV010000017.1, on the reverse strand, counting down.
AAACTTTCTCAGGAACATCAGACAAAACCATATGACACACTTACAGCTATCCCATCTTCCTCATGTGAACTGAAATTCTTGACCCTTGCTTTGTTCTTAAACTTAGTCTATAATATTTTAATAGACCAAGATTTAATACAGAATCTATTTTTTCCCATGAGGTTTGAAACATGTTTGTATATGTGTTGTGTTTGTTAGAAGACTGTATTAGAGGCTGAAGAAAAAGGCCTTATTGTGAGACTTTAAGACATCTTATTGAGTGCGCATTACTACACGCTAATAAAGTAGTTTCAATACATTCGTCAGATGGTAACAACCACAATACATTTTTTTTGGCCAATTGGCAGATTTCTTTCCTTCTTCAAATTCACATGATCTCAATCTGATCAGAAACTTTGGCTTTAATTGATAATCTGTGGTACAGCAGTTTAGATTTGCATAAAATATATTTCCCCTCTTAAAAAGTAAATACACTGTTAATTTGGGAAGAATCGTTCTTTAAAGCAGCATGATATAGACAGATGCTTTCCATCATGTGAGAGCTAAGCTCTCTCCAGCATTCAGACACTGAAACGCTTTCACTGTATGTCATCCTTCAATCCAACTACACATAGGAACTGTCCTTCAAGTGGCTCGAGAGGGCGTTATTGAGACTGTGTCACATCAGTGAGGCCTCAAGGGGAGCATCTGGCATCCAGAACAAGCTCCTCTCGCTTCTTTCTTCAATATCGATGTTCTTAGTTTGAAGAATAAAATCTGCTTGAAAATAGACATAAACAAGGCAAAATTACTCCAGTTATTTTCATTTCTCCCAACACTCTCTCAGCTGATTCCCACCCATTAGCAGGGGAGCTGAATACAGCTGGAGGAAAGCACTAGCCATATACAATAAAGTGCCAGAAAAACTGCCTATGCAAAATACATAACAAAGGCACCTATGACGTTTTTGCGTGCAGTTTATTAGTTGGAGCTCATGAGATGGCTCATAGCATTTCGGAGTTAGAACCAAAGTTTGGATTTTCACGCATTTCAAGGGTAGCCGCAAAAAGACTCTAGGTGAATGTGACCAGTGTCTGTGATAGGTGTGCAACACTGCCTCGAGTAACATCAGAATTCAATGCTAGGGCCTCAACAAACATCAGTGTGAGGACCATGCAACGTTCGCTCCAAGATCCTGTGGGGGACCTACCCAGTATTAACTGGTATATCAGTTTTTCACACACATCAGTGTACTTCCACATACACGAGCTCTCAGGCCTACTAAAATCAAATAGATAAAATCAGGTGAACTATAGACTTATATTTTATTCATATATATTTACCTCAGGCATCTTTCCATCAGGACAGGATGTGAACAAAAACAATGGCCAGACCGATATTGAGCAGAATGACCATGCAGATCATAATCGTATTTGGCCCCTAAAAATGCAAGAACAACATTAGAAAACATATAAAAAGTTAAGCACTAAATGGGTAACTATGAGCTTATCTTAACTGTTAGCTATGTTAGCCACATTAGTCCAGGGCAAAGCAGCCTTTAGATACTCAAAATTCAGAATTTGCAATTTCTTTATGATCAACCATAGAAAAATGTTTCTGATTATGAAAAGTGAATTCAGGGAACTGAAGCTTGGGTTGCACTTTAAAAAACTGTTGAAAATAATGTTTTATAATGTAATGTATTATGTAGCATTTCTGATGAAAGTAACATACACAAAAATCTAGGTTATGAAGAAAGAAGTCATAAAGATATTAGAAATGATTCAATGGGCTTTGCTCATGAGTTAAACAGTGGATTGAACATGCTAGGATTAAATGTTAACTTACCCGATTTAATTATTAGACCATATTTATATCTTCTAAAAGAGTTTTTTAAGTTCTACTATAGTATGATGTCAGTGGGAGAAAGTTCTGGTATTGCTTCTCTGGAAATGGGAAATGATACAGAAACAGAGTTCATAAGATCTCTGGAGATGATGGGTCTTTGTGAAGCATAGCCAGGGAATCTGCACCTTTCTTTGTTGCATTGGAGGAAATTTATGATTTATGATTAATGTCTATAGTTATTAGTCTGTACTAAGAAATAATAAATAAGTAGTCTTAGAATTGCTAAAGGTACAAAATATTGGTAGTTTTGGGGTTTGTTAAAATATTTTGTTGCATTTTGTGGCTCAAGGAAAGTGGACTTTACAACCTTCATGACAACCTATGGGTTTCCATTCTTTTCAGAACTGAGGAAGCCCTTCATATCAAAAAACATTACAATTACACCATAAGATCAATCATCTTGACTTACTATTACTAGACAGTTTAAGGACCTGGATGACTTTGTCATATATTTGTCATCAAGACAGTGTACTTATTTAATCATGTTAAGTGACATTTTGCAACCATTAAAAGCAAAAAATATCCACACTTGAGTGAAGGTTTTGCTGGTTGTGTCTAACCTCTTCTGGTGCTGTGATTTCAGTCAGGGGTTCATCAGGGGTTTTTACCAAAGCCCTCTGTCTTAGCTCAACTGTGGTGTCCACTTTAGGAGCAGGCTTAGTGACTGATTTGGCGATAGCTTTGGGCTCTGGTTTAGGCACAACCTTGGGTTCAGGCTTAGGCACAGCTTTAGGAGCTGGGCTAGGATCTTGTCTAGCAGCAGGGCTAAATTCCTTTCTCAGAACTGGGCTAGGGTCTCGTCTTGAAGCAGGGCTACGGTCCTGCCTAGGAGCAGGGCTACGGTCTCGTCTTGGAGCCGGGCTGGGTTCTCGTCTTGGAGCCGGGCTTGGTTCTCGTCTTGGAGCTGGGCTTGGTTCTCGTCTTGAAGCCGGGCTTGGTTCTCGTCTTGGAACTGGGCTCGGTTCTCGTTTCGGAGCTGGGCTCGGTTCTCGTCTAGGAGCTGGACTAGGCTCTCGTTTCATAGATTGCTTAACTTCAATTTTGTTAGTTGGTTTTCTGTCTTCCTTGGCCTCCCTCTTACTCTCGGTCATTGATGCTGGGTGCTCTGGTGCAGATTCCTTGGCTTCAGTTCTCTGCTCGGGAGCTTCTGGAGTTGCTGCTTTGGAGGACACTTTGGAGGCAGGAGGAAGTGGTTCTTCTTCATCAGTAGAGGAGATGAGGCTGGTCCTTACTGGAGCTGGAGCAGGTTCTGTTGCTTTGGACTCTAAGCCCATCTTCTGTAGAGGCTTAATCTCAAGATCAGAGCCCTGCTCAGCTTTGGTGTTTTGGCGGCTGGGGGATCGGGATAGACTCTTTGTGCTGGGAACATCAGGCTCCTCTATGCTTGGTGCTGAAGCTGACGCCAGAACTGAACTGGGTGATGGAGTTGTAGGACGACTGCTCTGCTGACTCCCTGGGCGACTTCCTCCTCTGCTGCCACTACCACCACCTCGACTGCTTCTGTCCCCATTCCAGCTACCAGGACTAAGGAGGTTAGGATCTAGGGCAGCAGAGGTGGTTGGTCCAGGTGATGGTGTGCGTGCTGGGCTAATGTTGGGCTTCAAGGTCTCCATTTCATGCATGAAAGGGCTCTCTGGAGGCATGATCTCTTCAGCCAGCAGTGACTCATGCATGCCCGTGTCAGCATTCTCATTGCTCTCAGCAACTTCTTGTAGTGCTCGTTTCTTTAGGTAGTCTGGGCCTGAGAGACACAAAAAATACAAAGCAACTTTATTATATCTCCAAAACCTTATGTTTTGGACTGTTGTTTCTAATATTCATCCCAATTGTTTCATATTTAAGGTTACCATGTGATAATATGACAACTATAATATATTAATTAACTACTAAACATTAATTAACAATTTAAAAATACATTAATTAACAATTTAATTAAGATGTATATTTTAGAGATAAATATAATTTCACCATAGCTGTCCAAACCATAGCATGTGAACCATTTGCAGCTCACTGCCATAATATTTTAACATTTTAAACACCATGTCCACCACCATTTTAAAAACAGCATTCAGGCTGGTCCACTGTAGAAACTGTGTTTAACACTAGGTGTCGCTGTCCCATAACTCAAGCTGTAAAAATGTAAAAAATTCCTCTCCTTAGTACGTTCAAGGCATTATTTTTTTAACATTAACATTAAGGTCAAATAATTCTAAAAATAAAAGACAAATGCACACAAAGGATATTTTAAGGCATATCATCAAAAGGAGAAAAGTGTGTGTCTGCTTGGCTGTAATGAAGGAATATAGGAAATCTCTAAATTATAATGTGCACAACCCTATTTAATTTAAACTACCAGAAACTAGAAAAGTGCTAAAAAGATCAAAACTATGATATTCCCCCTGATTAAACAGCAACATAATGGTAGCAGTCAACCTGAACTGATAGTAATTACACTATTTGAGTTATTTTTACAAAAACACTGTGGCTATGAATATCTCTGATGTAAACACTAAAAGCCTACACGTCTTGATTGACGTAATGCGGTGAAATGAGATGTCTTCTTACACAATCAGCAACTTGTGGTGTTATTTCTGTGGTGTGGAAAATGCTCTTTGCATGATGTCTGAGACAATTAGAATGGCAGACACTAAGACTCTGAAAGCATAACTCATGCCCATGTTTACATTTGGTGCCCACAAAATTACATTTCACCCTCTTCCATGTGTTCCTTCAAAACCCAGTGCGGATTTAGAAATCGAAGACTAATTAAATCGAACAACTGGGGATGCTTATTATTCATAGCCAGGCCTTTTCTATCTGAGACAGAAAGCTATCATGTATATGAAACACTCTGTATAGGGTGTCCTTTATACTCATACTGAAATACAAGTCCACAGCAACTGAAGATCATAAATGGTTTCGAGTTGATTGAGAACTCACACGAGGCCTGAGCTCAAGACTGTTATAGTAAGATATACAGACTGCAGCTGGAGTGTGGCATTTAAAAGGATAACCCTTTACATTACAGACGAGATGGATGACAGAAACATAATACGGCATGGCAGCACTGCCCTGCTGCGCTTCAGTTAACGTTTGCCTCAAACATTCAAATGCAAAAACAATAAGTAATCTTAATGACTATGACTGTGGCGTGGTTCTTTTTTGTCAGATGGGCTGGTTTAAAAGTTTCAGAAATGGCCGATCTTCTGGGATTTGCACACAGCAGTTTCTAGGGTTTACACAGAGTGGTGGTAAAAATGAAAAACATCCGGTGAGTGGCAGTTCTGTGAGGAGAATGATCTGATTGGTTCAACCTGACAGGAAGGCTACAGTAGTTCAAGTACCTACTCAATACATCCATGATGAGTAGAAAAGCATCTCAGGGTTTGGCAGACAGTTACGATTGTAAAAAAACAAACAAAAAAATCAGATACTGTCCTGTTTCAGTTAGCCTCAGATGAAACCTGATGTTTGACAGGAACATTAATTTAGGTTTCTGACCTGTATCTGCCTAATTTTATGCATCATGTTGCTGCCACATGATTGGCTGATTGGATAGTTGTGTGAATGAGCAGGCGTTCAGTTGTTCTTTAAAGTGGCTGGTGAATGTATATTGTATTCTATTGTCTATATGTAATAGTTTTGGATAGGTGTGTCTCTTGAATGTATAAACCATCATGGGCGTGAAGTTATTCACACAAGATATTTTGAACTCATCTAAATGTGTTAGTTAGCAGACATTTTAGGATGAATGTTGTTACCTGGCTGATAAAAGGAAGGCGAGAGTTCTTTGGCCGCTACACGTGCAATGCTAGACTCGTTGTTGGAAGCTTGAGCGGCCTGTTCAGCAGCCTCTCCTTTTTTCTTGGCATGGGAAGTTCTGCAGAGGAAGGAATTGTGCAGTCAGTTACTTCTTCTTTCACTATTAAAAGTCCAATTATTTCACAAGACAACCTGATATAATACACATAGAATACAAGAGAAAGTGTAAATGTGTTTGTTAAAAAGTACTGGTTTAAATAAGCATGGCAAATAAAAGGTGTAGTTAACAGTAGTATAACTTTAGTCACTTGTTTTGTAACAGCACTGTAACCAATAACACTATGCAACACAAATGAAACCAGAATCGGAATAGCATTATTCCAAATATAATCTCAAGGGAAAAAACAGACCTATAAAAGTAATCCAAGATGGCAGTGTTACAGGATCACACTGCAAAGGGAAAGCTATGTTTACCGCGCTGTATTATTTGACTGTCTGCTCATCTTATTTCAGGTTGCGCTTATTAAATACGTGTTAATTAGTCTAGGTTCGTTCTGGATCAAACTGTTTTCGTTAAGTATGTAATGCATGTGTGAAAAACCATCAGACTGACAGCAGTGGTGCGTCTGTCAATGGGAGGACACCACCAGTTCAGTCACGTTAACAAGTGAGTAATGCAAAAAGCTGGTATACAACTGCCATGCTGATCTTTCCTGGCAGTCTATTAATAATTCACTACAATATCAGTCACAAGGATAGTCTTGCACAGCTGGACAAGGCTTTGAAATTTCCCACATATGTGCAGTTCTGAACTGTTAAACAAGGCATGAACGCAGAGATCTTCTTCTAATACGAACTGTGTTCAATGCACACAGTGCTGTCATTCCAAGACATTCCCCTTTGTCTTTATTTGGAAGATGGGACAGCAGTTGTCTGACCTATTTATAAAAAGCACAACCCCTCAGCACTAAAGAATCCCTCACCATACCATTACCGGTAGTAATGGAAACATATAAAATCCCCAAACAAAACAATATGGGGCAAAATGTAACTCTGTGTAAACTGTAAAGTGTGAGCACAGAGATAATGATCAAGTAATAGTAACAGGTTATTAGCTTAGCACTCATCAAGCCTTAAGCTGGAACAGAGCTAAATCAGCAGCCCCTTTCTGGCAATGAGATATGAGCAATGTTGCGGAGCATAGCAACAACATAAATAATGAGTTGAACTTCTTAACTCTTTACTGTGTAAATTTTGGTTCTTGCTTTAGCCTTTTTTCTTGTTGCCTCTGGTTTTTGTATTCAAGCACATAATACATATACATTTTTTTTTAAATTTTTCCCCCAATATTCTTCCCAGTTTATGCACCCGCCCACCAGCCAGCTCTCCCCAATCATATGACAGCTACTAACAGGGGATAGGGCTAGCACGTGCCTCTAATGCCACATGTGAAGCCATGCATCTGCATCAAGCAGCTGCATTACAGGGCAGGCTAATGTACTCTGACGAAAGTGATATCTTCCCTCTTCTGCATACATGAGCACACAACCCATGATTGGCTACATCCCTGTGATGGACAGGGCAGAGAGAGAAAGTATGCCATCCTTCTCACCCGCAGCCAGTTTTGATTCATGGCAATAGACGGCTTTGACTTTCTAAGGATACAAACCCACAGTGTCTTGACGACAGGCTGAAACATTTTCTATTCTATTGTGCCAATCAGAAGCAAAAAAAAGACATAACTTTTCATGTAACGCTGTACAATAATCAAAAAGGCTTTATTCAAAAACAACCACAACAAAAACGGAGAAATAGTGTACATAGAAAGCAGTGTCCATATCCTGTGAATATTGGTTGATTTAAGGAAATTAAACTTAATAACCTATTAAACATTACTGCACATCCAGGTACTACTAATCAAGGTATATTTCATATCTTCAGACCTTCAAACTTTAAAACAATATCTTAGACAACATGCCAAATATTTTTTCTAGAGACTTTTCTGCATAAATACATATTTTAGTTTTCATGTTTTATCATTTCAGATGCTTAAACTAGTCCTAGTTAATGTATTTGGGACACACCAGTGACCAGTGAGATTGTACCTTTTCCTAAAAGTTCCAAAATTACACTTTTTGACTAGTTTGTTACCATTTCATCAACCAAATTCACATTAAATAATGTTATGGGGATATTAGGGACCAATAGAGAAGCTTAGTAAGCTTAGTATATTTGAGAATGTCTATAGTAAAATCAGCAGCCTATCATGTTCCATTCAATAGCATTACAAATCAAACTTCATGTAATTTTCCTAAGGAACAAACAAAGGTTATTGCGAGAACATCTAAATTCTCACAAATTCTCTACACTAAAGATTATTTCTAACTCGAACTATTTTGTTGACCAAAACAGTGCCGTAGTGTTTTGAACTGGTCAAAGCATCGCTGAAAGCTCCAGTAATGAGTTGGAGTATTACAGATTGCGATTACACAGGGAATACTTGATGCGCTGTAACATTATCCAGGCCTCAAAATAGCCTTGTCCACTTTAAGACTGTTTAGACGCTGCTTCCCAGTGGTGCCATTGGAAGGGCTCATAACTGCCTGTAGTGGATCTTAGCTCTCCACCTGTCCGCAAGCAGTCAACATAGTTCCCCGCTGCCTGCAGGGTTACTTAGCTTAGAGGTGACTGATACAGTAATACAGCTGCCCGAAAGGCTTTTAAAACAAGGCTCTGTATAGAACTATTTCATGGTTCGCCGATTTGTTCTGTTGAGGAAGGAACTCACAAAGTTCATAGGATTTTTAAGGTGTGCAAGTCATTGAAGTTTATGTGAAAGAAGTCATATGAAAAAACGATGACTGCTAATCCTGCCACTAACATAGTTTTCTTACGAGTTCTGTAGATTCTTACGATTTTTTGTGATCATAAAAGCATGTTGGGTAGAGCATAGCAGAACTAAATATACAGAAAAGATTATGTTTGAACTATATTGATAAAAGAGCACCACAGGTTAAATATGAAAATGAAATAGCTTTGTCATCTTCTAATACATCTATACAAGGGTTGTTAAAAAGTCCAGGCATGCACACGTGACAGATACAGCTCATAAACAGCAAATTCTGAGACCACAGAATCACTAATTCTGGGCAGTGGAAGCTCAGTGGTTAAGACATTGTACTAATCAGAGTACTAATCAGAAGATCCTGAGTTTATAATCCAGCACCACCAAGCTGCCACCGTTGGGCACTTCAGCAAGGCCCTTAACCCTGAGCTCAGAGGTATAAATGACATAAATGTAAGTCGCTCTGATAAAGATGTTGGCCAAATGCCATAAATGTACAAAATGTAGCAAAATGTGATCATAACATTCATTTTTTAACCCAGACTACACCTTATAATACCCGAGTAATTTACCAAAGGTTAGTTTACTTCTGTTCTGACTGCAAATAATTATAATTTTAAATTTGCTAATGAATGACATCATACTCTTTATCCATTTATGGATACATTTAATATTTGGAACATCTTCAAAGCAAGTTATATCAGCCAGAAACAATAGTTCCCTCTCCAGTCTCTTTTCTTTGCTCTCACTCTCACTCTCAAGAAGTGAATAAAAACAAAAGTTGCTTGAAGTTACAGCCAGAAACTGGAAAGTACAAAGTCCTGACTGGAAAACGTAGACGGTTACAAAACTCTGATGCGGCACTGACAGGACATTTCTTCCTT
>JAOVYV010000017.1:18653890-18664234 GCA_025674545.1 Hassar affinis | reverse complement strand
ACAGAAATAGACCCCGTAATTCAGACTGCGCCTTATAGTACGGTGCGCCTTATGGTCCGGAAAATACGGTAATTATAGTCAGAGACCAACAAAACCTAGCATGCTGTTCTCACTGTGAGAGAAATGTTCTCCTCTGCTGAATGCTAATAAATGAGAAAGGGCATGTTTTGAATGATATCATGCAAATATGTATCTCACTAGGAACCTAATAGGAACCTAATAAACAGCTATCTAATAGAGACCTGTATATGGAGAATAATGAGAGCAAATTGTCACTGTGACAATAATTCCAGTGAAAATTTGCTTACACTGTGTTTATCCCTTAAATTCTCATGTTATTAACCTCCTCATTGAGCTCAAAGTGTATTACTCAGTAACTACTATGCATTATCTGATAATGAATTTAATAGGAAGAACATGCTGTTTGATACGTGAGCAGAGGTCTAGTCCTGTTCAAAAGTCCTTTTAGACATTACACAAAGTTCCCTTTGTGGCCTATTTCCTTCTTCAAATCAACAGACTATTATGATACGTTTAAAGATTGTAGCGAGTGTATGTGTGTGTGTGTGTGTGTGTGTGTGTGTGTGTGTGTAGCATTACAGTTGAGGTTTTTTTCCCTGCTTTACTTTGATAAGCTCCTGCAGGTTTTGATAAATTAAGCTTGGTGTATTTATATAATAGTACACCCTTATTGTTTCATCTCTTTTAATCACTCATGGGTTATACTGAATTTATACAGCACAAGTCATTTAGTCATAAACATCAACACTTACCTTGAGCTGGCAATTTCTGCTTTCTGTTTGGCAATGGCAGCGGCCCTCTGTGCTCCCTCGACACTCCTTTCCACTTTCTGCTTGACCTTGGTACCCTTCAGTTGAATCACCTTCTTCCTCACAGCTTTCACCAGCATGTTGTGTACATACTTACCCTCCTCTTTACCTCCTTCAGCAAAGGTAGTGCAGCCATAGCCATGCCTCTGGTTGTCCAGCCACTCACCCTCATACTTGAGGCCACTGGAGCGCTCACTGATGCCGTAACCTGACCGTTTATCATTCTTCCACTCGCCCATGTAAACTTCGGTTGTGGTGGCATCAATGTCTGACTCAACAGGTGGGAACTCGTGGCCCTCACCCTCTGCCTCACTGTCACCCATGCTGATGGTGGAGTTGGCATCACTAGTCGCTGAACTGAACTCGCTGCGCAGGAAGCTGATCTTGCTTTTCTGGCTGGAGAGGGATGTTCGGGATTCCGACTTGGTCAGCTTGCCCAGCAACGAGCCTCGACGGAACAGGCCCTTCTTCTTTGGCTTGGCAAGTTCAGGGTCACCATGTAGGCTGAGAGCAAAGCCACCACGTGAAGGACCCATAGGCATGGATGAGGTGACAACTGTCTCCTGGCCCGATGCATTTGTGGTGGTTATGATGGGAACATCCTGCTGCAGTAACGTGCCATTGCTGTGCTCGCTACGCAGTGAGGATAGCGAGTTCCGCAAAGGAGAGCGGACCACAGTGGCCATACCGTATGGAACACTCTGACGCACACCATAGCCATGTCGCATTCCACCAGTAAACTGGCCTTGGAAGGTGCCTGTTGAGACAAGGTCTAGTGAGCATGAAACACTAGTAGATATATTAGAGCAACAATGGTTAAATAAGGGGCAGTAGTAATTCAGCAGTTAATATTCTAGTGACTAGTGACCAGAAGGAGTTCAAATCCCAGAATTGACATAAACCCCACTGATGGCCTGATGAGTCAGGTTCTTATGCCTGAATGCTCCAGGTGTACCACTTGATGGCTAAAGCTCAACTCTGAGCACAGAAAAAAATCCTGTAATTATGGATGATAGATACAGTCATTCATTTTCAGTATCCTAGACAAACCAATGTGGTGCATGACTTAACATTTCTTTATAGCGGTAACAAAGTCAAGAACCATCATGATCAAGCTTCTTATATTTATTACTAGGTTCTTCTTAGCATATATGACAGCTTTCTTAAACCAAAACCAATTAACTTACAAATTTGACCTTATCTACTCTGTCAGTGAAATGTTCAGGACTGAACTCCAATAAGTAGCCAAAATATGTAACAATAATTACACTTATGTAACAAGCTTAATATTCGAATAGATGGATTATGTTCATAAAAAATCATAGAGGGTCCTTGGAATTTATATTATATTTACATTTGGCTGTGAAAATGATTTCTGCTGACACATGTTCCATGCTGATCCATACCCACTACTTCCTGTCCTCAGCTGCAACCACAATAGACAATAGTACAGTTATTTACTGTGTGTCCTGAGACTCAAGGTCAAGCAAACACATGCATCTGTTCATCATTTCCAGGGCATAGGTAAGACAGGTCAGGAGAGAACAGTCTGAACAGTTTGTCCTTCTCCACAGAGCTATACCAGCAGCACTGCTTTACACCATGCTGAACAGGATGACTCAGCCTTCTACAGACAAATAGTCTTACACATATAAGTTTAGTGTTGATATTGAAACATTTTAAGGCAGTATATTTTCGCTCATATTCACTTATCTTTCACCTTATATTTTTTGTGTAAACAACCAATGATAAATGAACTAGGATAAATATAATAGCATACTATCTCTAATAGCTGCATGATAGCAGTTACAAAAGTATACCACTAAACATAGCTGGAAAAGTAAGCTGCCAAACAAGAGTGTCTGTATAATTATGTTGGTGTTATTTTAGTATGTCTGAGTTACAGGGTCCTTATCTTATATACTTATATACTTACTTAAGTCAGATTTTTTTTACCTATATTATAGTTCTGCTTCATGTTATTCCAGTCATTGTTACAATAATAGTACAGTGAACAAAATACTTCAATGAGTGTCAGAAAAAGAATCGCTACTGTATAACCTTGCTTTTGTGCTCCAAAATAACTGTAAGTAAGTTTGTCCCATCTACCTTTAGTTGCCTGATTGTAGAAAGGACGCTAATATATTTATACTAATATATATTTTTCCCTTTTGTCTTAAAATACTGCAACATTCACTTCAACAAAGTCTACCATCTATTCTGGCTTACACAATAAAGATGTCTTTACAGCATTTCTTCAGAACAGGGACAGGATACACTGGGATTTTATATTCACATCAGACTCACTCAAACACATAAAGCGAACAGAATTCATTACAGCTTTAATTTACAACCTCCTGTTCCCTTTCCTTTGGCAAACACTCCTTAGTGATGGGCATTTACCCAGCAGGCCATCTGTGGTGACGCCATGGTGCCACCTTTATAATCTGTTAAGCGACTGGGTTTCTGTCAGAATCCATTACGCTTTATTGTTCTTTTCTAAAGACCGGCCACCTTTAACAGTCCTGTACATATAAACGCTGGTGGATGTGTTACACTAACACCAGGCTTCTTGCTGCGTGATGATATCTATCATTTGACCTGAATTTCAGCTTCTGTTATAGAATAAACGTAGCAAATGGCCACCAGTACCGGCTCACATTTACCCCTCTGTGTAATCCATCTAATCCATCTTAACCACACCACTTGGTTAAGACCATATCTCAGGAGTATGAACCTAATCCTACTGGGCCACAGCTCAAGTGCACAGAATGGTTGATGCATGCAGGTTCCAAAAGGTATAAAAACTTTGGTGATCACATTCATACCACAACATCATTGCAAGTACCACAGATGATCCTGATTCTATACTTGCATATCTGATATTTATATATTTTATATAACTATACTTTCCATGGTAGATTTGTACCATATTATTACATAATGTAAACCTCTACTTTGTGTTTGTGCAATAATGTACATAACACTTGGTAGTACTTGCTCTCGTTTATTGATTATTATACTTTACTGTAGTTTGTGGTGCAGCAATAGACATATTTCCTTCTGCAATTAATAAAGTGATCTCTCTATCTGTCTATCTATCATGGCTAAACTCAACCATTTTCAGCCATGAATTATCTTACTATTTGAGAATTGTTCACATCTGGCTGTCTAATTGAATTCTGAGCTTTGATGATGCTAGAATATTGGAAAGAAAATGCCTTAATACTGCAACAGAAAAGGTTTGACACTGGGCTGGATGTTGGTATATTGAGGGATTCTCAAATGTTTTTGCAGCCAACGGACACTTTAGATATAAAATACATTTCCTCACAGTAGAGATTTATTTAATCTTTCTCTATTTCTTTCCAAGTGGAGATCTAAGCTGACATCATGTGTATTTTAACACTGTAAATAAACTATGAAACCTTCAACTATTTATGGACCCCTGGAAGTCCTCAGAAACCATTTTTTTCATCTCTCCATGTCAGAATATCTGATGAAGACCTTCTAACAACACCCCTGCAATGTCAGTTAGCATGTTTCCTTCAAGTTTTACTTTTGTCACTACTGTGTTTCTAGACTTCATGTGAGTTTTGCAGAATCCTATGCTGTCCTCCTATTGGTGGTTTTCTAATGAGTGTTATAACAGGGCTCATATTAAAAAAATCTAAAAAAATTCTGTCACTGCCAGAATTTTATTATCGCCTGTCTTTGGCCACAATGGTGTTAATTTGGCCACTATGAGAATGTCATGTTATTCATTATAAGACAATGGATCTCAACTGTGGCAACAAAATCAGGCCAAACCCGTACAATGTCAGCATGAGTTTAAGAGACCAAAGATAGCTGATGACAAAGTGTCAGAAATGTATAAAATAAATAAAATTCATGCAATATGATTGGTGCACCAATGCTTGTCAACAAAAGGAGGATGGCATGTCAGCATGAGTTTAAGTGACCAAAGATAGCTGATGACAAAGTGTCAGAAATGTATAAAATAAATAAAATTCATGCAATATGATTGGTGCACCAATGCTTGTCAACAAAAGGAGGATGGCATAAGATTATACTAAACTCACATAAAACACAAGACCTACAAATACAGTATTGTTGATAACTAAATGAAATATGCAAATGACAGAGCAAAAAAATACTTATTTCAGAAATCTCACTTCGAAAAAATTTTTCTGCTTCTGACCATCACTTGTACACGCTTGAATTGCGCTGATTGATGAAGTTCAACAGAATGTATTCCTTTTCTTTAATCACAGGATCATTAGATGATTTCCATCATATAATCATTCTATCATATAGTCCCTCTTATGGAGAACAACCATACTGAACTGTCTGTTCCAGAAGCCAGCCAAGAGTTTATTAGTGTCATATCAAACTTTTGATATGACATTTGAGACATTCTGACACACTTCTAGAACTTTGGTCTCTGGCTGTCTGTGGTTACAATGATGTTAAACTGGCACAAAGTTCTCAACTCATGACAAAGAACTGTTCTTCAGTGTGTGATTTCTGTTTAGCTTAACCCTGGCTTTTGGGTGGGCGCTCTTGAGATTGCGTCATGCCCTGGTTCGACCGCTACAGACGATTCGCTTTGGAACAGCAGTGGGAACGCAAAACGATTCGGATTTTTCCTTTAATGGGGGAAAAAGTTTTTTTTTTTTTAAATCGGATAGAAACGCACCTTAGCAGAAGCGCCTGTTAAATGAAGAAAGGTGAGATCGGAATGTCTTCAGAAGAAGTTTTTTTATTATTATTATTAACGCGCTAAACTCACCGCCATCCGCATAGGTCTCGGTGCCGTAGCCGTCCTGCAGGCCGTTATTCCACGTGCCCTCGTATTTGGCGCCGCTGCCGAGGCTCACGCGCATGCCGTACCTGCCTTTGAAGCCGTGCGTCCACTCGCCCTTGTACAGCCAGTGGCCTTTGGTTTCGACGCCCAGGCCGTGGCGCTTGCCTTGAGCCCAATAGCCCTCGTAGGTGTTCCCGCTGGGCCAGGTGTACACCCCGACCACCTCGAAGCCGTAATTCCATAATCCGGAGAACTCGCCTTGACCCTTCGGACCGGTGCAGATGCCGTGGCCGTGCGCTTTGCCTCCCTCCCAGCCGCCGCAATACGCGCCGCCGTCATCGAACTCAAAGCGACCTCCACTCATCTTCCTTAGTCGGCGAAAACAGCTCTTCAAACTAGGACCGAGCGTGTGACCTTTTCCCAAAGTGCCGTTAAATCGTTAAAATGTGTATTTCCGCAACGGGGAAATCTTGTTCTTGAACTTCGGTCATCGTCGGTGCGTCTAGTCGCTGGCGCGCATCTTCTGCTGACAGCTGTTTTATCCGAATTTTTTTTTTTTACCAAAAGAAAACAAATCCACAGGTATTTCACACTAAGTGATGAATCTCCTGCAGAAAGTGTCGGTATAGAGCTTATTTGACTAGGGAGAGGGAGTTACTTTTCTTTAGTTACATGTTGTTTTTTGCAAGGTGAATACCATTGAGTCGAATTGGTGAGCCGGTGGTCTTTCATGGCTCTCCCCTCTCCCTGTCTCCCCTCTTTTCTCCACCGAGCTCGGTTAATGTTCCAGCACTCCCAACAAGGCTAAACAGACCCCAGCGCTGTATCCAAAAATACAACCCAATCCTGCCCCGGCTACAAGGCCCTGCTCAGCGCCGTGCCAGATCACTTGTAGCTGAAGGGGGTGGGCGAGCATGTGGCCATATCAGGTTCACTTAAATCTGTGCCAAGCTGACTGGGTGTTCTAAACAGTTGCATTTCATGAATTTTAGATGTGAAAAGGTGTTAACCAAAGGTGTTGGACTAATGTCTTGATAAAGTTCCTAACTGGGACCTGAGTCAAATTATTACCCCCCCCCCCCCAAACCATACACACATAAATAGTACTACTACTACTACTACTACTACAAATAATCATAGTTTTTAATAAGTTAATTTCTGAACTCAGTAGGCTAAATATATCTTTAAATGCATCACCACTAGCTATAACAAAAATGATGCAGGCTGCTCTCTCAGAATGCACCAAAATGTACTTTTCCTTGTCATTCTGCTCGTACCATCAAAGTTACATCTTTAGTGTTCACCATTAAAATCTAATTTACGGTCCCCTGATGCACTTTTAAAGCTTTACTGTCTGGGACTGATTTATTGTTTTTATTTCATATACATAACCACACAACACTGCACAGGACCATTTAGCTCAGCAGAGGAAATAAAATGTATTATCTAAACCATTTAAAAGCATAGACCTGCAGGGATTTGGATAAAATGTTTGTTTATTAAAGGAACACATTTTCTGCTTTGATTCAACTTCTATTCATTTTTGCATTTCACCTCCTTGCTGTACATGTGGAATTGAACCTCATCAGTTCAGGTTTAGATGGAGTAAAGTCAGAACCACAAAAACCTGGAGTCTCCTATCTTTTAAAAATGTGTTGCAAATGAACCACACCAGTAGTTCTGATGTTCTTAATGTGGACACAAATTAGCTTTTTTTCAGAAACTGAAAATGTGTCCTGAAGTGCTGCATTTTACTTTGCAGCAAAAAAAGTTGATCAAATGGAAATGAAGTGTCCTGATCATTGTCTATGAGACCTGAAACTAAAAATTATTAAAGGAGTATGGCAAGAGTGTAAAGTTAAGCTTGGACAGTCATATTTTATTACATAGACAGCGCTCCCATGAATATGTACAACTGCCAAGACAGCAAATGAGGATTCTACACAGGTTCATAGCAAAGCCTACCTTTTGTTCTCTTTATGCGACACAACTGTGAAAAAACTAATGTGTTTTGATTGTGTTCAGTATTAAGTTTGTCTATGCAGTGCCACTGGTCTAATAAGAATGTAGTATTAAGCCCTGGTACATGGGGAAATGTTTCTGTCTGAGTAAGCTCCATAACAGGCTGAACAAAAAAGTGTTAATAGGTAATCTGGTAATTTGGTAAATAGGAGAACACTGTATAGCACTTAACATCATATTCAACACTATATTCAACATTTGGGAGAATTATGTTGGCGTTTGCGCAATAGGGATAAATAACCACCGCGCGCCCTCTTGTGGCCATTGTGTGTAATCAGTAGAATTGAATTTGTGTTAGTAGAAATTAAAATGATATTAAAATAATAGTGATAAGTAAATAAAATAAACATCACTGTAAGAGCAAAACAAGAAAAAACAATTAATAGAAATGTGTAGATTATAGTAGGTTTCAAGGTCGTTATCGTACATAAGCTGATCAATTCCATAAAACCTAAACAAAACTCTATGGCCTTGACTTGCAAAAAGGTTAGTAAAGGCTACTGCTGACTGTGTATGCACCAGTGCACCGTTGTAGTGCAATACATGTCCTGAAGACACGGATACATTTAGGATTGAGCCATTTACAACTCAGTGTGCAGTGTGTTGCCTCAGGATCCTAATGCGCCATGGCTGTGGGGAGACAAATAGGAAAGTGCACCCCCTGCTGGTCAAAACGAGGTATTGCAAACATGGGAAGCCTGGCTAGAGGCAAAGCATGATTGACACCCCAAATAATATTTAAAATACTTTGAATTTATTGTCTTTCACACGCTTGTACACACGTAAAGACATCCTTAGGGTGCCAAAGACCCCCTACTGATTCATGAAGTGTAGTGATTTTGTAACATTTTATTACATTAGTATGAAGCATAACTCATCGTTATCAAAGTTATATTTATTATTGCATTCTCATAGTCACGAGCCTGCTTGACTTAATTTAATGAAATGGGTTAATGCTTTTGTGCATAGTGTCAACTGATGGACAGGCAATTTAAGGCTCTTTTTTTTTAAAGGAAAATATCACTTTCTAGTCATTTGAGACATTCTGTAATTTTGTTTGCCATTCTCAATGTCTCAGGAACTTTGTACATAAAATCCCTAAATTAAATTAAAGTTTAAATTAAATAAAGTTTTTGTGCCAGACTCCAATGAATACAGTAGCATTTTAAAATCGTATTATTTATTATTGTTATTATTATTATTAAAAATATTATCATTATTTTTGACTTCTGTAAACAGCTATAGCACGTGAGAGCCCTAAACTACATACATTTTGTACATTTTTCCAGATAATTATTTTTCACTCAGGCAGTCTATATGTTCTATATTTGCACATAAAATCCCAAATAAAATGAAAGTTTAAATAAAATATTTATTTGTGTGTGCTAGATTCCAATAAATGCCGTAGGTTTTTTAAAACTAGTTATTAGTAGTAGTAGTAGTAGTAGTACAGATAGATTTTTAACTTCTGAGCTATAGTATATATATAAATATATAAGCAGCCGGAAACACAGGACAACCTTCGCTGTTATTGCACGGTTTGCATTCCCTCCTTCTCCTCTCTCTCTCTCTCACTCTCTCTCTCTCTATCATCCCTCCCCGGCTGGTACCCTTTCTCTCGCACGCACGAGCATCTCCGTCATGGCGTCTTCCAACCATGTCACCCCCACCAACTGCAGCTGGTGGCCCATCTCGGCCATGGACGAGGACGGCAAGCTCGCGGACGGAGAAGAGAGTCACGAGCCGCCAGTGGAGCACAAACCCTTCTCTAAAGACCGCCTCGTTTTGTATCACTGGACGCAGTCTTTCAGCTCGCAAAAGGTAAACACATGGCATCGCTAGCGAAATGGAGGAGCTCTTGCTGTACATTGCATGCTGTGTAGTCGGACACACTGGTTATACTGCATTCATTTAATTCATCTTCTCTTTGTTTTATTGTAGCGAACACTGCTGCCATATACTCGTCCAGGTTACTGTAAATATATAGCTGCTGATGCTCCAGATCAATACTATATATATAGTGTTTACTGCTAGGATTGATTTTGGAGAATGCATTTTGACAGCTCAGAACATTGTGCATGCTCAGAGATCTGTCTATAAACATGAGGATGACACTCTAAATTATTCATTAAACCGAGTGAGCCTGGGTCTGAAGAAAATACTGACTGAGCTGTATCTTATGGTAGATGGCACTGCAAGCATGTGGCTGGCATACTACTCAGCATGTAGTATGATGCAGTCCTGGAGATGACAAGCATCACAGACATTTCCAATTCAGCAGATCAAGCTTAATATAAAGCTTTCAGACCTGAATCACGAAACACTGCTTTGCTGGGTGCTGGTCTATTTAAAGCAGTGAAGTGGAAGTTAAAATGACTTCACACAAGCAAAAGACAAACAGACCTTCTCCCCATGACCTTAGGCCTTCAAAGTTCAGCTGCATTTATAAGCCTCTACTTTCAATGTGTCATAGCATCCTGTGCGCAGACACATTATCCAGCAAGTCAATGAAATGCCTCAACACATTATGACTCAATGACTCAGATGAAACGATTAGATGAGACTGACTGATTCATGTTTAAAGAAATGAAGTGTGTGTGTATGTACGTACAGGGGTTAGACAATGAAACTGAAACACCTGGTTTTAGAGCACAATAATTTATTAGTATGGTGTAGGGCCTCCTT